>JAJMKR010000106.1:0-84430 GCA_030563945.1 Geotrichum australiense | reverse complement strand
AGAACTAGAACTAGAACAAGAACGAAGAACTACTACCCAAGTCTGAATAAGAATTAAATATTGTAAGAGCTTGATTTATTGATATTAATTTTAGTTGAATTAATTATGTTATCTTATTGGTGCTTCCTAATGTATGTTATACTAGGTACGTAAAGGTTTCGCTCTAGCTATTAGCTAGCCGGGGCGGAATCTTTACAAATATCGAAAGGCGTTAGTGGTTTAGCGGAAAAATTTGTGTTTGCCATACACGAGCCCCCGGTTCGACTCCGGGCTAACGCATCATTTAGAGCCGAAAGCTCGGCCCTAAATGTATATTTTTTGTCCGTGATATCGTTGATTTTGGAGTTTCTAATTGAATACCAAACCATCATAGTCAGTTCATTTGCGTAGGTCATAGAGCAGTTAATAGTGAAGGTTCGCCCCAAATGTAACTTATACACTTTAGCGAGACTTCCGAAGGATAAAGTTTGTAATAGTTCGGTACTAGAGGTGATTGGCAGTACAGTAACTGCGAACAGCATAATGGGAGCTACATAATGTCAACCAAAGCATGCTGTATTCCAAACATGAAAATTCACCTTTACGTCATATTTTTGGGAGAAACTTTTGCAGTCTGATGAGCATCATCACTGCATCGAGGTTGAGAAATGGTCCGCGGAGTTGTCATTGGATTGCCCTGATTTAGTTCCTGATATGAACAAACTTCTCAATTGCTGTAGATGGGAAAAGACAGAATCGATAAGTATGAGCCACTGCGTGAATGCAACAAGCTGTGAGGCTCGTCGCGAACATTCGATATAACGTTCGCAATCGATACGACCAAAGTAACCGTTAGACTTCCTTTCAAAATCTATCTCTCTAGTGTACTTTGAAAGTCCACTGGTAAAAATAGCGCACAACTGTTATCGAGCTCTTGCCTGCGCGTGTGGCTACCACAGTCGTCTCTGACGCTAAGTCGTCGAGAAGGTTGGACCATTACAAATCAAGTCGAGCATATTAGAAATCAAAAAGAGCACTAAATTTGGTTCACGACACCTTTCTCCACAGTGCCTTATACACCCGAGGAGAGGGGCCTTGCGTTTTGGCAGGTACTTTAGTGTTGAATGAGTTAAGCTTAATTTTTTTCTTTTCCTTCTTGTAAACACACGCGTGTGTGAGTGTGAGGCTCGCCGCGGCGTGGATTGGTCAATTGGGTTGTATAATTGTCGTGTTTTAAAAGTATTAGGTGCGGAGTTGAATAGTGGAATTGTCCGTTTGAGTGGTTGACTTGGTGCTGTGAGCATCTTGATTAGGATAAGAGACTGAAAATCCAAGGTTGTCGTCAGTGATTTTGAACGGTTGCTGTTTAGTACATTGCTGGGTATGTATTGCTTATTTCGAGCCTGGGTACGAGTGGTTTAATAGGTTTAACAACATTTATGCTGCTAATAAGAAACCTTGCTCACTAGAGAGAAGTTCCAGATATGATATGATTAAAAAATCACAAAAAATTTAATGCTGAAATCGAAAAGCGAGTATGGAACGTCCGTTAAGTCGAACTTAGTTTATGTCGAATGTTGGATAAATGTTCACAATCAAACCATGATTCAAAACAAGATCAATTAAATCTGGTCGTGAAAATAGCCTGAAATTTAGAATGAGATCCAAAAATTCTATTAAAATTATGCCAATCGACTCAAAGACAAAAGATCTCAGATAGATGTATTTCTCCCTACCAGATTGATAAAATCAATATTGACGGGGTTGGTAGAAGTAAACAGTAGATGTGGGTTTATAATGTGTATAGTTGAATCACCGTACCTATCGTAAACTGAAGCATTGGCCAGTGGTGAGCAACTATTGTAGTACACATTCAACTCTAGTTCAACTCCAATTCCTTTAAATTCTCAAAGCTCCTCCAATTTTGACATCTGTATTTGTAAAGAATCATGCTCTACATTAGTCCTATAATGCTGAATTAGAGTCCATTCAGGCATGAGGATCATACTTCATGAGCCATTGTTTGTTCCTTTTTTGACATTTTAAAAACACACGGAAGGTAACAATTCTCTAAATTGCTCGCAATTTGCCTGTGGGGATCCTGGATCGTCTAGCTCTAATCGGTTGTGAACCATTATTGTGTGCCTGATAACGGATACGAGTTCCAAATGTCTTCAGTTAACAGAAATAGATAGAACGTGTGTACTATACACATCTACTATAACACCCTGCAATTAGTATCGTAATGTCCTGATGAAAGTTATACCTGTTGCTTTACAGATAAAATCTTAGCAACAAGTTAAATATTTTGAACTGTACTGCCAACTGGACAGGCTTTGGAAGTGCTTGATTGGAGAGATGATCGCTGTGTGCCACAGTGTGGCTTACTGGATTCTCACACCAGAATATCATGTCGACAGGTGCGTTCATTGTTTCGTCAAACTAATTTGACAGGTCCAACAACGCGTATTGGTATTGTTTTGTCAAAGTTTGTGCTCACTGAAAAAATAAGATTTATTGACCCGGGATTGTTGTCGGTAACGTGCTGGCTGCAGTATTTTGAAAAATGTGGCTTGTACTGAAATCAACCATGGAAACGAGCGGAAAATTTTTTCTACTTAAACTATGGAGAAAAGTATAGTCATACTTAGACCAAGCATGTAAACCACCGTCACCGCGAAAAAAACACACTTTTATCGCTGTAAACTCCAATGAGTATCGCCAGATATTGGGATATCGATGAAATGTGTTTATCGTCAAGTGTTTCCAACGAAGTTGATTGTGATTATTGTTTCATTGAAATTGTTTTTGCCATCAAATTTCCTGAACTTCTAAACTATGGGGGAAATTGTTTCTTCTTTCGGCAGTCCTAGGCAGTTTGGGCGGGTTGGGCACGCATCTGAAATTTCTCTCATTATGCTCAACCCAGACTATCACGTGAGATTGCGAAATTTATACCCTTTGTTCCTCCGAAAATCTCTACGCTTTAAGCTTTGATCTGACTGACAGCTTTTTTTTTTTTTTTTTTTTTTGACGCTTACTAAAAATTAAAAACCGGTGTCAAACCTTATTAATTCAGATTATTTTTTTTATTTTTTTTTCTTCCCTAATTCTTATATTTATTCCTTTCCTTCCTTCTTGTTTACATCAAATTTATCAACAGCTTGTACTTGATCGTGATATTTCTAGAAAACCTCCTTTTAGAATAGTACAACTTTATACACATCAGATACACAATGACTAGAAATCTCAACGTTTCACAATTTATCGACAGTTTGAATTCGGTCGACGATAGTTTCGAAGGAGCAAGCTCTTCCAATGTAGCCGGTTTGTCTGTGAACAGGCAAGACGAAGACCTTTCCATTTTCTCCAACACAAACTTTTTCGATATGGACATGGGATGTTCGACCGATATTGCCGTAAACGTCGACGACCTCATTATGCAACAGGAAAAAAAGCTCCAGGCAGCGAACAATTTTCAAGAGCAACCTACACAACCTCCAGCATCATCATCGATAACTCCATCAGACTTCAAACTTGACTTTACCACTCTTGAAGAGCTACAACAATTCTCGCTGATAAATGATCTTCTGCCGCTACCAACCGACGCTGCCCCGACTTCAGAAGTCTCGGATCAAATGCTGCTGAAACGAAAAGAACCTACAGAAACCAGTCTTCCAGCTGCTAAAAAACCAAAAAGCGCATCACCAGAATTTTCAGATGTCTCGGACTCGTCGAAGATGAATGCAGAAAGTGATAAACGAAGAAGAAATACAGCAGCCTCTGCGAGGTTTAGAATAAAGAAGAAGCTGAGAGAACAGCAAATGGAACGCACAACCAAAGAACTACAGGACAAGGTTGATGCTCTACAAACGAAGGTAGTACAGCTAGAAATGGAAAATCAATGGCTGAGAGATATTGTGGTGCAGAAGAATTCTATCAGAGATGAATCGAATATTTCTGATTTGAAAAAGAGAGTGCTAGGTTGATTAGATCTCTTTCAAAATCACTCAACTACGCTATTTATTTCATTCATCTATCACGAGGTTCATCTACTGTTATCCTTTTCCATAATTATGCTGTCATGTTTTTTTGTCATTTTTTTTTTGTCGTCATGTCTTTTTAATGAGTTTTTTCCCGTCTCTGTTTTATTGAGTATTTTATAAGTTTACCAGGTGTACTGCATGTATGAATATGAAATCACTATTAAGGGTCAAGAGAGTAATTCTATTATGATTTGTCTTTTAAGTGTGTAGTAGTAACTGATGAGGCATATTGTATGACGCGGTGTCCCGAAGATTTTTTTATTACTTTTTGGGGAGAGAAGGAAAAGATTGTAAGCCACACTTTGACATCTTGGTGCCCAATGTAATGATGAGATGATTGATGGACTGGCTGTGGCTTAATGACGCACGCTCTAACTTTTGACAGGTTTCGGGTACGGTCTGCACAAGCTTAGTGCTTGTTACTTAAACTGAAGTACATCTAGTATCGGATATAGAAATACTCACATTAGAGTAGATAGATAAATAATGGAACCTAGTAAATAAGCCAAATAAATTATAAATTTGCAGATTCTGTGTACTTCAAGCTAACATGCACACCGCCCACACTGTAAAACCCACAACTACAAACCTTAAAAGAAAGAATTCCAGGTCCAAATTTCAGCCTTTTCTCATTCCTAAAACCCCCCATGAAAACCTTCTTTTTTCTAATGTATCTTTGACCGGCGAACTTGACAACGCATAAACAATTAATTTAGATTTTTTTTTTTTTTTTGTTTTACGCGTGTTGTTTTTAATATTAATATGGAAATGGGTGAGAAGCTGTTTGGGCGTGTTTTGGATTGAGAAGTAAACAGGAACATAAGTTATTTTATTTTTGGATTTTTGTTTTGGATTTTTAGAATCATCTTTTTGTGACAAACTTCCATCTTTTTAATTAGTCCTTCTTTTTTTGTTACAGTTTTCAATCTTTCTTTTATACCAACATCAATTGAACCGTCAAAATCCCACGGATCAAGTACAAACACGCTCATTTCCGTTCGCACACAATCGTGGCATCTACTTCCAATTTCCAATCGTAACACACACATACACACAATATGCACACAACAATGAACGATTCCGATTCAGACACCCTGTCGTCTTCACCATCTCCTTCCCCATCCCCATCCCCACCTCCATCCGCATCCGCATCTCCACCACCCAGCACCGCGCACCGCCGCCGCCGCGCCAGCAGCATCTCAATTGCATCATCCCGCAAATCAAGCAAGCTACGAGCCCCGTCTGCCGAGTCCGTGCTGAACAACCTACCAGCTGATTTGGGGAGAAAGGTGTATAGGAAACCTTATTATAAGAAAAAACAGGCCCGCGTTGCGGCAGCTGGTAATCAATGACTGACCGTAATTCTTCTCTGAGAAGATCGGGGGGAATTTTTGTGGTAAAGAAGATTGGGACGAAATAAGATGGAAGGTGGGGTTGTTACGTGGTGGTTTTTGGAGTAGTGGCGGCAGAAAAGAGTGAAGTTGGTGCATATTGAACACACTCTTTTTTTTAGGGCCCGTAAGGTGGTTTCAGAGTGTTTGTACTATCTGACTGTCTTAGAAACTTGGTCTTTTCCCTATTCTAAACCATTTTTATTATTTAACATACAATGCATATTCTAACTTCAGTTTGTTTGAGATTGATTTCGATTTCGATTTGGATTCATATCTTTTATTTATTGTCATTATTCCTTATTTTATAACTCATTGCTTTAATCCTAAAATTGAACTCTATACGTTTTTGTACTAAAAGTTAAACTTCAAAAGTTTTGTATTTAGACAAAGGTATCAGATCTCAAATCCCACAAACTAGATGCTAAGAGATAAAATCTGAATTTATTACTCCCAAATTTCAAAATATTGAAACAAAAAACCTCCCAATATCATAATTTTTGTTCAACCCAAATTTTTTTTCAATTCCATCAATCTGACTTGATCCATCAACCTCCGCACTTTTCAAACCAGAGGAACTCAACCTACACACCACCAATCTAGTCACGATGCGTCAAAAACGAGCAAAGTCCTACCGCAAGTACCTCTCTTACCTCCACCTCAATTTCAAGTTCCGCGAGCCTTACCAGATCCTCGTTGACGACTCGCTATGCCTCGAGGCCGCCCGCACAAATCTCGACCTTGAAAAAGCGTTTCGAAACACCGTGCAGGGCACTGTTAAGCTCATGATAACGCAGTGCTGTGTGCAGAAGCTGTATGAGAGCGGCGATGAGCGGGCCATTGCCATTGCAAAGAGTATGGAGCGTCGGAGATGCGGGCACCGACCCGCTCCCAAAGGCAAATCTTCCAGTGCTGAAGCAACAGATGAGACAAAGGCAGATGCAAAACCAGATCCAAGGGGTCCACAGAAACCCTTTGACTGCATCTGTTCAGTTGTTATTGTCAACAACGAAAATAAGTTCCGGTACATTGTAGCGACACAGAAAGACAAGCTGCGCAGCCGGCTCCGCAAAGTCCCGGCGGTACCGCTAATTTACGTGAACCGGTCTGTGATGATTATGGAGCCCATGAGCGATGTAACTGAGCGGGCCCGCGCGCGCATCGAGGGTGCGAAACTTGTGATGGGGTTGAATAAGGCCAAAAGTGGAAACGATGATGGGGAAGAAGGAGAGGGAAAAGTGGGAGCTGGGAAGAAGAGAAAGAGAAAGGAACCGAACCCGTTGAGTGTGAAGAAGAAAAAGGTGGTGAAGGAAGGGAAGAAGGAAAAGGAGGGAGGTGAAAGTAAGAAGAAGAGAAGGAGAAGGCATCATGGGAAGAAGGAGGGAAGTGGTGAAGGTGAAGGTGAAGGGGATGACAAGGGTGGTGTTGAGGATAAAAAGAATGATGAAGGAATTGAAGAAAGTGAAAAGAAAGGTGATGGAAACGTCGAGAATAATGACAATCAAGAATAGAATGTTTATAATCAATACTCAAAAATGAAAAATTCCAGAAATATAGAACCTCCCTTCGTTCAAAATACGTTTGATCTAGCAATCTCACTATCCTAATTCAAAACTTTTACTTCTACGCTCTTCTGTGCCATATGTACTTGCATACTATGGGTGTAAACACAGTAGTTTGGTAAAAACCACTATCATCAACATAACCGATTAACAAAACCGTAAACGATTTATTTACAGTACAATAGTATTATAAACCAATCGACATAATAGTAAAACTAAATGTATAGCTGTGAACCTATTAACAGAACTACTGGGCGTTATATCAGTATACAACCATCAAACGATGTATAAACCAATTTGTCTGACCATAACACGATACTGTGTTGATTGATACAAGTGCAGTAAACCAGAATCTTTACTTGATACAACCATAAAAAATAAAACCTCCAATTGATTTACAACCATACTGGACAACAGCACTAAATTAGAAACCCCATTATAAATAATACACGAACCAATCACCATCAAGCGATATCTAGTATAATCCAATTATTGACTCCATAAAACCAATAAACACGACCATACAACAGCCAACCCGAACACGACCATAGAATACGGCCAACTTGATTATCACAACCATAGAATACAACCATCGCGATCAACACACCCATCAAACACGGCTTAGCCCGATCCTTCATAACTCCATAAAAAATACTAACCGCATTATTGACACAACCATAAAACAAAATGTAAAATCTGCGAACCAATCAACACCATAGAACAAAATGTAAGGTCTTACAAACTAATTAATACTATTGCAGGGACCATGGAATTCGTATAATGACATGAATCATGCACAGTAAAATTCACGCTAAGAGTATATCCTATACAATTAATCTAAACCGTAAGAATACCCTAAAAAACACATCTAAATCGTAGCAATACCATACCATGTCCAAACCGTAACAATACCATAAATAATAGTAATAATATTAATAAATAAATTTTCCACCAAAATACCAAAAGACCAAACATACCAAGATATTTACATCTTCGCTAACACTGTATACCCAAACCTTCTGCCCCCATATAACATTTAACCATTTCTCCAATCCACATACTATATATACACATACCTTCCCTAAAACCACTCCACCCTCTGTTTCATCCATTTTCTACAATTCAAACCCAGACAACGATTCAATTCCAGGCATCAAATCTTTCCAAAAATCATCGCCCAACAACCACCCAATCTCCTCTCTCCCCGACTCCGGCGTGACCCCGTACGACACCGGCTCCGACACCGGCTCCATCTTCTCTCCCACACCGCCAGCACAATTTCCAAACCCTCCTGCAAATCCAACCCCTACACCACCTGCTCCAGCTCCGCCTCCCATCTTAACCCCGATCCCGTCCTCAACCGACTCATTTGTTACGCCCGGTCCATTTCGCTCAGCCGTTTTGCTCTCCTCCATAGCCACCGACGACAAAATATCCAGCGGGCTCTCCGGCACAATATCGCCAACACCCATGACCACCCCGTTCACAACAATACAATTCCCAGGCAGTTTTTTGCGCGGGTAGCTCTTAACAAGCCGGTCAAAATGCGCAATCAGCACGTTCAGAACAAACCCGAAATTCGGGGCAAAGTACGCCGACGGGTACCGCTCCATGATGAGCTCAAGTTTTTCCATGATGCGCGAGATTGGAAGGAGCGAGGCTTCGGTGACCTCGCAGACTTGCGCAAATTGCGGGGTTGTGAGGTAGAGTGCGCGAAGTTTGAGAAGGGTTACTACACAGACACACATCCGGGTGTAGCAGAAGAGAGGGAGCACGGTTAGCGACTCGATTGACATGTTTGCAATGAGCTCGAGACTTTGAGTGCAGCTTTTGAAAATCCACGCAATGGCGGGGATTGTGTGTGGGGTGGGCGACTGGCCAATGGCCAAACTGTATTCCGAAAACGGCACGCGCCCGGACTGGTTCAGTTTCGTGTACAAAACACCTTCATGAAGGTAAATCTGAACCACATACATGTATATTTTGACTACTTCCAGTGAGGTGTCTGGATGCCAAGTCTGTGCTGCCATATCGGCTGATATTTTAGATAATTTGTGTTGAAAGTATCTGACCAAACACCGAATTCGGGGATCATTAAAATTTGGCGGTTCATCCGATTGCAACGAGCTTGTTATTTGCTCATGGAGATGATTAAGGCGTGCCAGTAAGGTTATTTTGCGATCGTCGTCCGAAGAATTCGGGCCGCCGAGAATGTCGCAGCACTCGGCTGTGTACGAAGACCATATCATGTACACAGGGCGCTTCATAATAACAGACAGATTGATCGTTGAAATATACACGCAAAGCCACATTTTCCGACATTCGTAGGTATCAGGGTTCGGTAACATAAAAGGCTTGAAAATTCGGTTATACCGCATTCCGGTGCCCTGACTTTGGTCCAATACACTTCCGCCTAAGCCCATATCAATTGCCATGGTTGTACATAAATGGGTTATTAGATGACACTTTTGGTGCTGGTGGCTTTCGGGGTTGTTGATCCACAGATTCATAATCATTAAACACTTCAACAGCTCTATCGTTCGATTTCCTAATATCATTGTTTCATAGACAATACAGTCCATACAAGTATTGTGTAACGTGAGACATTCTTGAATTTTATCGGTTCCTTCAACGAGCGGAGACGTCGTGCTCATAACGGTCAAAAACAGCAGCGGTCTATTTTTCCTCAGCCCATCGAGGGTAGGGAACTCCGAGAAATCCGAGAAAACGAACCTTCTGTGGAAGTGTTTAAGGTACAAGTCCAATCTGTATTGAGCATTTTCTCTCGTGATGACATTCCGCGATACCACGTCGGTTTCAAAGGTAGGGAATTTGACGCGTGGGCAAGAAGCTAGGTTGGTCAGACGGGCTTGGGAATTGCGGGTCATGGTCTTCCATAGGCGGTTTAGTTTCTTTTTGACGTGCTCAATGTCCTTGAATAGCACGCCAGTTGTAGTTGTTATCACGGGTTCTTTTGTTTCAATCCCTTCCTTTTCTTTTAGAGCTTTCACCAGATGGTCCAGCTTTAGTTCCAGCGCCGCCACCCTAACCAGTTAGTACCATTGCTAATTGTTTATTCACCAATAGGGCCACGGTCGAGGTGAGAGGAAAAAAACGGGTCTACTTACTTGTCGCTTTTTTTAGTTCGTTTCCTCGGTCCATTTTGGTAAACGCAGTTGTGGCCGCCTTTTTTGCACCTTGCGCAAATAGTTTCTGATTCGATCGGGATACACTTAACCTTGAGCGACCTACAATGATCACACGCTTTTGATCTTCTAGTATCCTTAGTTACCTTATTATTTTCCGACATGATATACGAAACGCACCGAGAAGTCAATTCCAAACGTCCTGATGAAGATAGAGAATGAGGAATAGGAAAGAGAACGGAGACAAACACCAAGAAGAAGAAAATCGGAAAAAGGAGGATCCACCAAAAAAAAAAAAAAAAAAAAATTAAAATTCAAAGAGAGAAATGGAGAGAAAGAAAAAAAATAAAAAAAAATAGAAAATATTATGGCGATAGTATGGTGGATAAAGTCAAGAAATTATCATGTGATCGGTATTTCGCTTGGTGTAGGAACCGTTAACGTCGGAGAATTCACATGGGGTGAAGCTAAAGGGAGGAGAATCTTGAGATTTCCTTACTCCACCCATTCCACTCTTCTTCAGAATATTTTCCAAAGCCAACTCACACATATCACAAGGTTGGTTGACCATGACCTCAACAATAAGACAACCTGGACCGAGCCGTTTGGGAGTGAAGTTCGGTGTTTTACTCAAGTGGATCAACAGAAACGGCATTTGACACGTCGTAGTTGATAATTTGGGACACCAACTGGTAAAACAGACTTTTTTGGGTTGATTCCGTTTTACTATGGGAATTTCAATAAAACTGCGGACAGTACCATTCGTGTATTTTGTTGGTTGGCTATGGACATCTAGACAGTTTCATGGCAGTTACACACACTTTTTCATGAAAATCATCATCACCTTCGGAACAATTAAGGATCATCGTCCTCTTTCCAGCATAATATAAATACAACTTTTTCCATATCGAACTACGTACTGTACCAATAATAAATCATTCGCAGCGTCACAAAAAAAAAAAAAAAAAAAAAAAAAAAAAAAAAAAAAAAAAAAAAAAAAAAAAAAAAAAAAAAAAACATATTAAAATCACCGTTGAGGATTCATTATCTAAAAACAACTTTATAAACTAAAAAAATGAGGAATAAAAAACAATCATAAAAGAAAATAAATAGCATATTAATCATTAACCAAAATTTGCAGTGTTGAAAGCAAATTCGTTATATTTACACGCAATCACATACTAGCAGTATAGCTTAGTATCTGTAGTGATCAGCCTTGTAAGGACCTTCGACAGCAATACCAAGGTATTCGGATTGCTTCTCAGAGAGCTTGGAGAGCTTAACTCCGAGGTGGTCGAGGTGGAGACGGGCAACGGTCTCATCAAGGATCTTGGGAAGAACGTGCACACCAACATCGAAAGGTCCAGATTTGGCAAACTCAACGTGCTTAGCTCTGAATTCTTCATCCTTGGCCTTGTAAAGAGCGATTTGAGCCAAAACTTGGTTGGTGAAAGAACAAGACATGACGAAAGAAGAGTGTCCGGTAGCACAACCAAGGTTGACAAGACGACCTTCAGCAAGAAGGATAATGTGACGACCATTGTCCATGAGGTAACGGTCAACTTGGGGCTTGATGTTGACAACAGACTTGGCATTGGCCTTCAACCAAGCAACGTCAATTTCGATATCAAAGTGACCAATGTTACAGACGATAGCATCGTTGGGCATTTGAGAAAAGTGTTCTCCGGTGATGATATCACGGCAACCGGTGGTGGTAACAAAGATTTGACCAACCTTGCTGGCCTCTTCCATAGAAAGAACTTGGTAACCAGAAACAGCAGCTTGCAAAGCATTGATGGGGTCAATTTCGGTAATCAAAACACGGGCACCCATGCTTTGGAGAGCAAGGGCACAACCCTTACCAACATCACCGAAACCAGCGACAACGGCGGTCTTACCGGCAATCATGACATCGGTGGCACGCTTGATACCATCGACAAGGGATTCACGGCATCCGTAAAGGTTATCGAACTTGGACTTGGTAACAGAGTCGTTAACATTGATGGCGGGGACCTTAAGCTTACCCTCCTTGACCATACGGTAAAGGTGGTGGACACCGGTGGTGGTTTCCTCGGAAAGACCGTAACAGTCTTCCAAGAGTTCAGGGTATTTCTCGTGAACGAGGGTGGTCAAATCACCACCATCATCCAAGATCAAGTTGAGCTTCTTGTCATCCTTGAAGGCCTTAAGTTGTTGTTCGATACACCAGATGTATTCCTCTTCGGTTTCTCCCTTCCAGGCAAAAACAGGGATACCAGCGGCAGCAATGGCGGCGGCGGCGTGGTCTTGGGTGGAGAAAATGTTACAAGAAGACCAGGTAACTTCAGCACCGAGAGCAACCAAAGTCTCAATGAGAACAGCGGTTTGGATGGTCATGTGGAGACAACCAGCAATACGAGCGCCCTTCAAGGGTTGAACATCAGCGTACTTGGCTCTGGTCTGCATCAAACCAGGCATTTCGTTTTCGGCGAGTTCAATTTCCTTTCTACCGAAAGCGGCAAGGCTGATGTCAGCGACTTTGTAGTTAATAGCACTCATATTTGATGATTTAGAAGAGATTTAGGGAATGGAATAAGATGGAGGGGGGTGGTTTGAAGGTATGAAGAAAGAAAGGAAAGGGAGAAGAAGAAGAAGAAAACGACAAATATAGAAAAGGTGTTGTTTTTATAATTTTTAGTTGGGAAAAAAAATTTCACCTTTGCTCGTTCATTAACAGACAACAAACTCATACTATTTGGCACATGCAAAATTTCATAGTTCCCAACGGTTATTTGAGGGTAAGGGATGTCACCATATGCTGGTAGTTATACGAGGTGAACGACGACGATGAAAATTTCACTGGTTGTTGATTTAAGCTGACGTTGAGGTTGACGTGAAGATTGTCGTTTGTTCAATCGTAGGACTAAAGTCTCGAGTGTACCAGAGGAAAGAGGATGACATGGAAAAGAAGGTGTACATGGTGCTGGTTGTTTAGTTAATTGATGTATTGGTTATTTGGTGTCAACGACTTCCATATACAAAGATTTATTATTGCTCTGTCCCTAGAGGTTTACATTGAAACATTTTTTCGTTTCTCCAAGAAAAGTCTAATGAGGTGAGGTGTCAATTACAACTGGACAAAGCAGAACGTGGTAATTACTGAGTGAGCTTTGACACTTGTTATAGCAGTTACAGCATACTTTTTTTGCAGTGGCATGTAAACAAAACTGGAAATTCCTTTCACAGACTGGTTATATGTGAATACAGGTTTACTAGTTTGCTCAATTGATCAATTCATTCTTTAAATTTTATGATTGAGTGGTACCTTTTCATGATTCTACGGTAAATCAAGTTTTGTTGAGTCAATCAACCTAAGTGCATTATTAGCACTTAGCACTCTGTGTACTAACTAATTTCTATTCGATTAACTCAAATTGAGAAATGCAAGAAATTCAAACCCAATCAGTCAAACCAGTATCGTAGTCTTATCAGGACTTATGCTCTCGGTGTATCCTCAAAAGACTTAAAAAAAATTCACAATAACTTTCAATATCGGCATTGTGTCTTTTCAAGCTACAACGAATCTTTCGAAGCCTCTGGTGTGTGTATAAAGACCGCACTATAAGGACTGGTTATTGAATTACTGTAGTTTGGGCTAGATAATTTTATATTTCTGCAATCTGCTAGTAGAATGCTATTGCTACGGCCACGGCCTTGGTGATTGCCAATTTACAAACCTGTCAAGCAGCAGAAGAATAGACTTGTTATATTTTGAACAGTAGTCTCTACACATAAAATTTAATGACAATTAATTTCTGCTTATTACACAGAAGATCAATTAATCTGGCACTTCAAAACTTTATCGTAGTCTGAACGGTGCGTACGGTAGAATCGACCTTTCCATTTTACAAACGTTTTCCAATATTCGATCCATATTCACTAGCTCAAACTATCCATGTCACCCATGAGCCAATCAGACAATCAAGATTCAAGCTGTAAATTTACTCTACAGGCCAATTGCAAAATCATAGTCGACCGTTATATTTGGACAGCTTTAATGCCCTTTTGATGTTTAGTTATGTTTACGCTGTTAAGTGTTTACTGTATATGTGGGAAAAAACTTCAAGGGTTCATCTATCCGAGAACCAAAGTCAGTTCTATTGTGCAGCAAAATTTCATTCGTTCAAAACATTGATAGACTCAATCACCGACGATTGTAAAAGTAATCTTTCGATGATTTTTCATGAACCCATAACATACACTAGTCTATTTGTTTAATTTGAACAGTTCGTGTTTAAATCTATAAATCTGCCGCAAATGAGGATTTTGCTCAGTAGCCCGTCTCAACATATAACGCAGCAAACAAATTCAACTCTTCTGTACTCGCATCGATCCAGTCCAAACCAATTAACCATGACCCAATACCCATCCTGACTCTTGCGAAATTTCTCCGCCATTGACCATAGTACACACCCTCCCCATCCCATCCTCTTTGTCCAAATTATACGTTAAAACTCCGGAGCCAGAACGGCCCGCCCATTTTTAAGTTAACTTATCGTTGTAAAATGAGTCTACAGGAAGCTAAAGTTGTGCACATAAAATGTTGGACTTTTTATCAAGGTTAAGCTTTTTGTTTATTATCGTTTTTGTGTACTACCTCGAGTCAAACCTACAAATCATAAATTCGTTTGCTTTTCATCTTTCCTCTTTCCCTTCCTTCTCTTTACATAAATATATCTCTATATTAAAATAGAGCCTGCGTTCTTTGCCACATAAGAACGTTTAAACCACAGCTCCTCATCTTTCTTGTTTATAGAGTAATTGTGTAAACTCACGCAAAAATGTTAAGAAAGCAACTCTCTCGGAACATCAAGTTTGTCAAAAGATGCATGTCAAGTTCATCTTCTGCACCGCAAGAACATGTTTTTACACCACTAGCAACGCAATCGGTAGTTTCTCCCATGCACCGCAGCACCACCTGGCTCAGTGCCCTCAGAGCCCGTGAAAAACAGCGCAAGGAATGGATCGAGGCCCACAAAGCAGAACTCGAATCTGGCTCGCTCAAGCTCCACGACTTGCCCTTGGAATCCTACTCGTACAAGAAAGTGGGCACCACCGAAGTTTCCCAACGATCGCCGAAAGACTCATTCTCCTACGTTGTGCTCCCGTTCAAGTCTGATGAATGGTTTTTGGACGCTTACATCAATGCCTACGGGAGATTGAGAATTGGCCAGATCTTTCAGGATCTTGACGCATTGGCTGGTGTGATTGCGTACAAACATTGTTATCCCGCTCAGCCGGTTATTGTTACTGCGTCAGTCGACCGAATTTACATGAAGAAACGTCTTGATACAATTGCAAACCTCAATGTCAGCTTGTCCGGGAATGTCACCTATACTGGTAAATCTTCAATGGAAATCACAATCAAGGCTGCAACACACAAAGACGACTTCAGCCCGGATACCAAGCTGACAGCCGACGATATAAAAGAGGAAGACGTTTTTCTCACTGCCAATTTCACATTTGTGGCTCGTAACCCCGAGACCAAAAAGGCCTTTGCCGTGAACAAACTTGTTCCAGAAACACCAGCAGAAAAGGAGCGTTTCCTTATTGCTGAGAGTTACAACCTTCGCAAGAAACAAGAGGCTAGCAAGACTGCGCTAATTCATACTGCACCTTCGGAAGAGGAATCTAAGCTTATACATCACATGTGGCTGCAACAGCGCCTTGACCCCAACGAGGCTTCTTCGTTCCTCGACATTAGTTCAATTTCAGAGCTGGAGGTAGGGAGTCCGGATAATGTGCAAAACTCGTTGATGCAAGAGACTAGAATCTCTTCAACCTCGATGATGCAGCCACAGTACCGTAATAGACATTCGTACATGATCTTTGGTGGATACCTGTTGCGACAAACGTTTGAGCTTGCGTACTCTTGTGCAGCGGCGTTTTCACATGCGGTGCCGAGGTTTGTGTCGCTGGACTCGACCACATTCCGCAACCCTGTGCCAGTTGGGTCCGTGCTGTATCTGACCGCCACGGTGGTCTACACGCAGTTCATCAATCGCAAGCTGTCGCCTGAGGCCGGTGAATCTGTGCACCCGTTCAACAACACGACAGTTCCGGGGACATTGATTCAGGTGAGAGTGGATTCGACCGTTCGAGACCTGCGACACGGTGTGACGACAAATACGGGTCAGTTTACATATTCGTACTTTGTTGCGGCGGAATCGGAGGTTGAAGGGGGACTACAGGTGCCAGGTGCGGTGAAGGGGCCTAGGTACTATGCGGTGTTGCCTCAGACTTACTCGGAGATGATGGAGTACTTGGAGGGAAGAAGGAAGGCGAAGGAGACGGAGTATTTCAGGAAGGTTGCGAGTAAGAAATCTGTAATGTCTGAGTAAATAGTATATATATAGGTGGGTGGGGGACCGATAGACAGGTTGGTAGGTAGGGAGTGAGAGTTACGAGAGAGACGGGGAGCGGATGACCTGCGATGGAACCCTTTTACAGATGATACAGTTGGAGAAAAAGGGAAGATTGTTATGGTTTCAGTAATGAATTGTTATAGAATCTGATATAGTACGTATATAATATAGAAATGTGTATGTGTGTGCCTGCCTGCCTGATGGTAGACATGATATATCGATACAAGTTACTTATTGAATCAAAGCTGCTGCGAGGTCAACGGATGTATTGTCTCTTTTTGTGCAGGGGGGGGTAAGAGAGATGAATCAGGACAGAAATGAGATCAAACAAACAACAAAGAGTCGATCATGGGCCTACTGTACTTTATACTATACAGTATTAGTATACAATGGACAAGTTTGGTTTCGGGGTCAAAAAAAAAGTCCACTTTTGCCAAATCGTTGATTTTTGTGATTTTGTACATGACAATACGTCGACGTCCTTTTTTTTTCTAAAACGGTTTTTATTTTAAAACGACCCCCCACCAAAACGTTCTTATCTAGGTAATCCATCCATCCTTCTTCTCTCTCTTTTACAAAAAAATAAATGAAATAAGAAAACACATACATACATACAGGTCCCAAAAAAGGAAAATTTTGGGCTTGGAAAGGACAATACTTCTTGCACGGATGGTGAAAAAAAAAAAAAAAGGGAAAAAGGAGAGATAGGGTTGGGAGGGGTTTGATCGAGGAAGGGAGGGAAGAGGGTGTGTTGTCTAGATACTTTTTGTCAGTTGTTTGGGGTTGAAATTGGATATGTATCCGTGGAGCTATTGCACTGTATGTGAGATATGTTTGTATATGAGGATATAGTTGGTTGTACAAGTAAATATAGTGATAGTAGATAATATACGATCGATGATAAGTAAATTTAGTAGAAGAAGTAGGTCTTGTTAATAGTAATGTGATGGTGGTGTCCTACGGATACGGCAAGAGAAGACCAAATACTGCAAGTACAGCTTTCCATAACGTATAACTTGCAAATTTATTTGCTACCTCAGCGACGCGCATTATTCTGAGTGCTACCGTTGATCAGAGTGGAACATTTTACTTACTTTCTGGGACACTCACACATCATGCACATATCATTCAAGTGTGTATATATGTCTATCAGATTCTGATACTAATACTAATACTGAAGTGCCAAAGTGGACATATGGCAAGACCAAACATAATGTTGTAGTGAAAAGTTACGCAAAATAGTACGCATTTGTGTTTCTTGTTTGGGAGAAAATAAGTCAAATGAAAAGACTTTTTGGGATGATCGTCGGGGGTGGGAGAGAGGGAGGAGCTTTTTTTTTTTCATTTCGATCGTTGGCGTAATGGTCAAACACATACGATACGATAAGCCGTTTTTTAGTATATATTTCATTTGCATCTCCGAAAAAAAACAAAACAAAACGAACGTAACATTGTACTGTAGTACAAATACCAGTAAGATAAGTGTAACTTTGACTGTTGTAGTTCATATTATTATGTGCAGCATGCTTTCACTAACCTGGTAAGAGTAGCGATCAAGTTCAACCCACGGTTTTTCTTGTAAGTTAGGTTAGCACTTAACCCACACCTCGATTTACCAGAGACGCCCAGGTAACAAAGCCTGTCGCTAGCCCTCTTCATCTTCATCTCCCCCTTCCTTTACTACCTTACAGTACAGGCTTACACTTTATATAAATTCATATATTATACAAAATACAAAGCTAACCCCCCAGACTCGAATCAAACAAACCCGGTTCTTGTTCGCAACTCCCCTCCCCTACCCCTTCGACGTAAATTTATTCTCTGCTCTGCTTGATCCTTCTTTTCCCTTGTAAGCCGATCCAAAACTAAATTTACCATCACCTTTTCCTCCTTTCCCGTCTCGTCCGGGACCAAACTCAAGCACATACACATAGATCGGAGGAAGAAGGGTTTCCACCGAAAAACCAGGGGAAGAAAGAGCGTATAAAACTACCATCTATTTTATCTATAACTACGTACCGCACTTTACAAATTTGTCCTCGGTGTTGTGGTGAGGAAGTGAAACTACAACTAGATATATCGATAGTTGTTTGTTTGTTTGTGACGCAACAAATAAACTACCCTGGTCATTGATTGTCAGATAAAATAGAAGGAAGGTTTATATATACATGGAAAGAAGGTCTATGTGTGTGGTTCGAGTTCTGTTTGGGACTAGACTGTGTCGAAGGGGGAAGTTTAATCTAAAGAGTAAAGTGGGTATAACTGTACGAGGTTTGTAGATCGTGTGTGTCGGGTGGGCGGGTGTGTTTGTAATAATCTAAAGCTGAAAAATTACTTGGAAAATGGAAAATCTGACTTGAGAGTGAAAGTATCTTGCAAAGAAAATATAACTTTAATGATAAGCTTTAGATCTTTCTTTTTGTGTTTTAGGTCTGTGTGTGTATTGTTTGAGATTCACCTTCACCATCACCATCGACACATCCACCACAACCTACAACTTCACAAATCATCACATATACCAACCCTTCTATCCAAAAAAGAAACAAACACAAGGTTCAAATGCATTTTTCCTAGACACTCAACTACACCAACAACAACAGCAAAATGACACAAACCTGGCACACACTAAACCACAGCACTTCGCGTCCCACCAGATTCACTCCAGAGCACGATCTCCTCTCCCGCTCACTCGCCGCCCAACTCCACAGTCTCTCCTACACCATCACGCCCTCCGCCTTCGATCACCTCGTAATGCTCGCGTCCAGCTACCTGACCCATCTCAGCACCGGGCTCGCCCGCGCCGCTCGGCAACAACGACGCACCGTGCCCTCCATCTCCGACGTCGCGCTCGTCCTTGCGCAGCGCGGGATGTCTGTGCGCGAGCTCGACAAGCAGAAGATCCACGAGCAGAACAACCCGACCATTCTGCCGCCCGAGTGGAGCGAGATTGAAATGGGGTTCTTGGAACCTGAGCCGGATACTTTGGAGCGGTTCAGTAGTACTGGGCACGGTGGTGATGGATCGTTGATGCTCATGGAAGGTGGGAAGCCTCCGGTACCGGGGTTCCCGGACTTCCCTCCAGAGTACACGTATAAAAGTACAGCGGCAAATGTGGCGAGGGTAACGGAGCCGAGAGAGTTGAGGGAAATGGTCGTGAGGGAAGGTCAGATGGCGGAGATGGCGCTACGGCGGTTGACCGGGGTGATACGGGTTGATCTTGGGGTCGAAGGTCTAGACGATGATCATGATGGTGACAGCTACAATGTTACTAATGGAACTGCCAACGGCGATTTACAAACAGGTGAACAATCAACTAACACTGAACCCACCGTGAAGACCGAACAACACGACAGTGGGTTCGAAATACCAGGCATACTAAGCGAGGGATCCGGGAGCGACAAGTTCGATGTAGTTGCGTATGCAAAGCTACGAGGTACCAAGCGGAAGTCAGCAGCAGCAACTGCCACCACGTCAGGCAGCAGGGACAAGAAGAAGGCGAGCGTGAAGGTGGTGAAAGAGGCAAAGGAGAAGGAAAAGGAGCAGCAACAGCAGCGGCAGCGGCAGAGGGTGGTTGTGAGGGAAGTGGAGGATTGGGAGAGAGGCCCGGATGTACAGAAGGTGGAGATGGAGTATGGAATTGTGTTGGCGAGAATACAGAAGGGGAAAAGTGAGAGTGAGCGGATGGAGTCGATTGTTGATACGGGGATAGTGAATTGGGAAAGGGAAAGGTTTGTGGTTTGATGTGGTGGGTGAAGGTGTTGATGATTGAAAGGTTATGGGCTCTTTCATGTATCTTTTTATCATTTTTATTACACTGTTGTAGCATTCTATATTGGCTGAAGGGTATTAATAACACAATATAAATCGAGATGATTTTGTATAACACAACATCGTATTATTACTATAAATTATATAGAAATACTTGGGTACAAAAACGGGAAAATCCTTTTATATGTATTCTAACGATATCACAAATGTACAACACCGAGTGTGATCGAGGTCGTTAAGGTGACGAATCTCGGTATAACTTATCTAATAAGAAAACTTGTAAAACATGAAGCTGCGAAAGATATAACAGCATTTCGCATAAACTCGTTGAGTCTACAGTATAGTATTACATTTCAGGAAAGTTTTCGTCATCCATGGCTATATA
This sequence comes from Geotrichum australiense, assembly GCA_030563945.1. Classification (NCBI taxonomy): domain Eukaryota; kingdom Fungi; phylum Ascomycota; class Dipodascomycetes; order Dipodascales; family Dipodascaceae; genus Geotrichum; species Geotrichum australiense. The sequence continues at coordinate 63,749 of JAJMKR010000106.1, read as the reverse complement.
TCATTGTTATCCTTGAGGCATCGTGTATTGGACTTGATGAAGTGGTCTTGACATAAATACGTAAAAACTGATACAAAAATGATCCAAAAGTTGCATATCTCTCTCTATATGATTTATATAATATCTACACTGGAAAAGTTCATTTAATTTTGATTTCATGAACTGGATATTTGATTTATACACATTTATAACAATCTTTGCTGAATATTTATGACCAGCTGGGGCTTAGAACTGTTACGTGAACCAATTGTATTATAGGAGATTAGGTAGTGTGAATTGTACAAATTTGTGGTTGGTGTGAAACTTTTTGGAATTCTTGTTGATTTGACCTATACGTTTATATACTACAGTAAATTAGTCGTTATATAGAATATCAGTGGTACTATGTCAAGGCTAAGAAAGGTGTGCTAGAAATGGGTAAAGAAATAGGAGGTTGATAAGGATTCTGTGGTTTAGTCGGACAACCTTGATATTGTTCAGTACAGTAGATAGCTGGATTGATTGATGAGAACGTTCTGTAAATAGATAATTACCAATTCGGGACGTTTGCTGTGTACAATAGTTTGAATTTTTAAAAATTTGATAGTTATTATGGTGTTTACTGCTGTGCATTGATCATTTTTATACAGTACGATGCCACCTTTGATTTACTTACATAATCTAACAGTCCATTGTATATATACTTTGAATGTGCTTTGAACAAAAGTATTAGCAACCAAAGCTCTATACAACGACCATTCCTCAAGCACTCTTCATATATTTTTCATATTACCAAATAAACCCACCATCAACCACAAAACCATACCCAAACATAGATACAATTATACAATCTGTCCTACTAGACATACAAAGTACCACTCAACCCCCAGCAACCACGAATTGCCACACTTCATGTCCACCAACCCTTCTACCAACTACAGTTCAAAGCGTCCACATACCGTACAACCACAACTCCAAAACCTTCCTCCCCCTCCCAATTTTTGGTCTTTTAGGGTACCAGAATTGGATAGAAAAAAGGAAGCTCAAACCAGCACTGTAACAGGTACTTTAGACCAGAGTACAGTATGTGGATACAAGCTCTGGTGTTTGTGAAATAAAACGGTGTATAGCCGAATATGACTATCAAGTTAATTTCGTAGTATAATATTATATCACTAAACACCGCGCGGGTATGGTACTTTTTTTCTACCAATCTTTTTTTTTTGAAAAAGAGAACAAACAACTTGCGATCACTAAAAAAGTTTTGAAAACTGCAAGACTTATATTAATATATACAGTAACAGTAGATCTGTCTACTTGTCATATACCTGTATATACCAGACATTCAGATCCGGTTGCTAGATAGAATGGAATGAATCAAATCTGGCCAATTGCACTTTAGACAAATCTTTACCCATTCTTGTAGCAAAGATTTCATCTTTCTTCGAAACTGAAAAAGCCAACTTTAAGGGGAGAGAGTTTCGTTCTCTCCTCCCAAGCAAAAAGGACATTTACACAAACAAAACAAAGAACCCAAAATTTACAAACGTACTGTACAGTAGGTGTCATATAACCATAGTATATATATAAGTGTGTGTTTTGAACAAGTTTCTGTTTCTGTTTCTTTCTCGATTTTCGTGATTTTTATTATTTCGGGGGATTTTCCTTGTTGGCTTAGCCTGTTGAAATGGAAATGGAAATGTATGTTTTTAGTGTGAGGGATAGATGAAGAACAAGGAAATGTGCGTGGAAAGGGAAACAATGAAAAAAAATTGTATAAATAAAGGTTTTGCTGTTCTGAGGATCTTTTGTTATGGTTAAGCGAGCGCAAAGAAAATGTAAGTTGTCTATTTACTGTTTGGATTGGTTGATGTAATTTTCTTGGTGTATACAATGGTATTGGATGTGTGTAGGGAAAAGGTGTGAGAACATGTTGTGATCATGACTTTTATGTCAACGTCCTACTACTATCCCAATTCCAATTTCAATTTCATATAACAAACTGATACAACAATTCAAATCACATAGACCTTTTCTCAAAACCGCAACCAACCAACCCACATTTCCAAAAAGGAAGCAAACGACCGACCCCAAGGCGTCCGCCGATCACACTCCCATCCTTCCACGGATACAAACATTGATTTTTCTACCACTTTTTGCTGACACACAAAGAAAGAAAGAAAAAAAAGAATCCTTTCCAAGCAAGAATGCTGCGCGCGTTGTAAGTGATGTTACAAAAGTATATATGCTATTATGGATAATGAACAAATAAAAAAGTAGGCGGAGTCGCGAGATGATCTTTTGGAGTGGGTGTTGGGAGGTTTTGAAAGATGATCGGTGGGTAAGATTGGAGAGATGACCTGTGTGGGTAGTAAGATTGGGAGTTTGATTAAATAACTACAATTGGATCTCTCGAAAAAAAGATTGGAGATTGGAGTTGAAATATGTTGTAGCAAATAAAACATTTGAGTAAGAAAAGAGAGAATGCTGTGCGTGGTGGTATACCATACAGCTGGGTTCACAGAGGCGGTAGAGTATTTCTTTATCCACCGACCTACGCCATGAGGAAATAAAAAAGAAGACCCGATATGGTGCTAGCTTTATATGTATACATAGGTGTTGATGATAAATTACCTGGGTCCCGGTGACTGTTCTAATGTTGAGATTGATTTCAAGTTTGGTAGGTAGGCGATAGTACCTATGGAAAAATGACCCATTACAATATTACAATGTGATGTGTCGTTGTTTTAGGACAGACCGTAGTAGGTTGGTTACTTGGGAGTCCGCCCAATACATTCACGAAATTGCAAAAGAACAAAAAGAAGAAGAAGGTGGTTTATATAGAACCTATGGTGCGGTATAAAAGGCGGATACTTCTGATGGAAGGACTTGGACAATGAACGGGATGATATGATTTGAAGCCTGGAAGCATTCACATTCATACCATTGCTGTATAAGTTGTATACTAAGAAAACAACAAAACAACGACAAAACAAATAATAGCGGTTTAGAAAGAAAAAGGTGGTTTTGTTATAACTTATCGATATTGTTATAATGGTATTATAGTTTGTTGATAGTAAATGTAGAATTCACAAAGAACATGATAAGTATCATCAAAGAAAACCATCTATAACACATCTAACAAGATTCCATCAATCATCTTCTACAACGGTGCCGACGCTTCTCACGTTAGAAAAACACACAAAACCATTTTCTAACTCCTCCCCCTCCCCCGATCTTTTCCTTTCTCATCTCACCATATATATATACATTCTCTCGTCTAATCTTAAACCTCGAACAACAAAGGACCGTTCTTTCTTTCTTTTGCGTTAACAAGAAAAGAAAAAGAATCTGACATATATATGGTGTATATTATTGCAGATGTAGATGTGTGTATACTTTTGGAGCTTTGAATTGGAACAAATGGACAAGACACTATTAAGAAGCGTGAAGTGAGTGTGTACTTGTATGATAAATGAATCAATATACAATTGATATTTGAGATGAGAGATATAGAATCAAGTTTGCCAAAGACACAACGATCAAAGAATTTCGCTTATATACTGTTATCAACTCAATCATATCTCTCACCATCCCCATCCCCATCCCCATCCCCAATCCCCGAAGAAAACCCTTCCCCATCTTCACGACACAACGATTCTCAAGGCGTTTTCCGTAACACACCATATATCATACTAACCAATCAACTAGTCCAAACAAAACGCGCCATGTTTTTATTTTTATTATTCCTTTTTTTTATTACAGAAAACATCCTTCGTGGCAGTTGTAAGGACAGGAATGATCGTCACGGGGGTCGGCGTGTCGTTGTTTTTGAGGCGTGTTGGAGGGAAGGTTTTTGTTTTTGACAGGGCTCATTGTTATATGGGTGTGAATGGGCAGGGCAGGGTAGACAAAGTGTAGAGAATTTGTTAAAGACCTGATGTTGTTGTAGGTCAAACTGGGCTTTCTTCATTCTTTCGGCTTGTCTACACGAGTTTGTTGCGTATGAACTTGCTATTAAGGTAAATTACGTGCCATAACAGTACGCGTCTCTTCAGTCCTCATTCTAAATTACTACAAAATATCATATATAACTACTGGAATACAAAGATAAATTTATGGTAGACTTCGCGAGTCTTTTGTTGTATTGTATTACGAACCACAACGCGACATCATTCATTCATTTACTCGTACAGTATATATCGGTAGAAAGCTGGAATGAGTGGAATGAACAAAACAAAACGAGACGCGAACTTCGTTTAGAATATGTAACTTATTTAAACACGATCACCTTTTGTTCAATCCAATTGACGCCACGAATTCAACACGTCCACAAAATATATCAATCACCACAATTCTATTTCGTCTTTTTCTTCCCCTTCCCTTCTTTTCCATAAAAGAATTTTCTCCCCAAAAAAAAAGATAAAAAATGAGGACCAATCTGATGACGTTCCTTTTTTTTTTTTTTTGACCTCCAAGCACCTGACCCCAAATCGCAACTATATACCGTACCCTCCTTCTTTTCTTTGCATAATCCCATCCTGGCGCATTCATTTTGAACCAATCCACCCGAATTAATTAGTATGAAGCGCATGCAGCAGTAGTAGAGACGTGATTATATGATGACGTAATAAATTACATTACATGGACTGGCGCTAGTCCTGATTTGGAGTAATGGAGGTGGTTCTGAAGAAAAAGAAAGGTCGGCGTGGGATGAAGAACGAACAGGGCTTGGGAAAGTGTGTGTGAGTTTTTTTTTATTTAACGTAGGATGAAGGAAAATAAATGTGATTGACCATTTGGATTTGGATAGATATATTTACTACTACTACTGTTGGATGTTTGTGAGAGTACCCACTTTTTATTTATATGTGTGTATCACTGTATCCCAATATCACTTTTTCTAACGTCAATCATCATTACCCTCAAATTTTATACAGACGGGTGAGTGAAAAAACTTATATCATCACCTAAACCCTAACTAATAAACAATCAATTCACAGTTTCATTTTATTTTCTTTTCTTTCTTCTCTCAAGTACTAATTTTCCGTCTTCCCCCGGGGGGTCAAATTTAAGAAGGATGTTGTGATGGTTCACTGGCGTATGAATAACAACACCGTAGAATGTAACAACAACAACAGTAAAGTAGCTTTTAAAATATTTTACTTAGCCTGCCTGCCTGTCTTGTAAACAAAAAAAGAATGTGCGTGCGTGTGCGCGTTTGTTTAAGGTTAGTGGGAAGGGTAAGGAGAGGTAGTTTCTTTTTGTTTGAGGGAAAAGGAAGAAAGGTCCATATGTTGTTGTTACTTGGTATTTAGGACATGTATGTTATTTCTCTTTATTTCACTTTTTGCTGCTTTTGTGAAATAGAGAATAGAGGTAAGTTTGTTTGTTTTTCGCTCAATTAGAATTGATTGAAATTTTTTTTTTTGGTTCCAATTTGGCTGTTTGTGAAAAATCATGAATAAATTTTTTTTTCAAAAGAAAAAGTAATATAACCATTTCTTTACACTATAAAGATTAACCAGGACTATAAGAATGGAAAAAGTAATGTTTGGTTAATGAAAAATTAAAAAAGGAATTTGGTGCTGTGCTATGTGTATGATATTTGTTACATTGGATCGAGTCAATAAGCAAAATGGTCTGAAGACAAGTTGGTTTTGGGTTCAATCAGTCAATCAAAGAAAACACATTATATAAGTTGATTTGTGTCCTGTCCTAGTATGGACTTTTTCATTTCATATCTTTCATACTGGAAATCTATTAGTAAAACAGAGACACATTATTGACTAGGGTCAAGAATAAAAATATTACCACCTAGCTAACCACAATTTAAACCAATCAAAAAAAAACTTTTTTTTTTTTTTTATTTTCTTTTCCTTCCCGGCTCATAGCGAAAGAGAGAGAGAGAGAGAAAAGATCAGAGAACAGAGCAGTAAGATACCGCGGTACAAAACAAATACAAAGTCAAGTGAGTGCTAAGAATTTTGGGTGTGTCAGTGGTAGGAGGCATATATAGTTGGAGAACAGGAACAAAACAAATGGGTGATGTTTTATTTATCAAGGGGAACCGGGGGTGGTAGTGGAATTCTGAGAGACTTGATTGAACAAAACAAAAAAGATTTTTAAGGGGATAGAAAGGGTAGGGAGAAGGGATGGAGAGTGAGAAGAGTTGTTGTATGAATCCAAATGCTTATGCTACTTTATATTATGTATCCGGGGAGATTAGTTGGTTGGTTAGTTAGTACTGCGGACTGAATTGAATGTGTGTGACCGTTTTGTTGCAGTCAAAATGGTGGGTGGTGGACGGGACGGAGCTGAAGATTCAAAAAAATAAAAAGAATATACAGCTTACTGTACCAGAAAAGTGTTCATTTCGGAAACACAAACAGGGATACTCCTACTTTTTTATTATGTGTCAAGTGTAAAATGTCTCATTACTGTTTGCTTTAATGAACACTTTGGAAAGAAAGCTTTTTATATGGTCCACATAGTCTGTAGTAGAGTGTGTACTGCTTTAAGTAGCAAATTTAGTAGAATAATTGTTTTTTTTATTTTTTATTTCTCGCTTTTATTTTTCCATGACAATATGTGTGCTTCTACCTCAGCTTAACCCTAAATTAACCTTAGTACCCATAAATACCAAAATAGGTTAAATAATTCATTTTTCATTCTCTTTTCTTTTTTTCCTTCCTTCTCAAGTCTAAAATTACACCAAAGTTTTTTTTTTTTTTTTTTATTTCCTTCCCTTCTTCCTCTTCTTTTCTTCTTCCTTCCTTCTTTCTTCTTCACTTTTCACTTCTCTTAAAGTCAAGCTATTCGTCATTCTTTTCACTTTTTTTATTCCTTCCTTTCGTTCTTTTTCGAAACCCTTTTGTCTCTCTTTATTTGTCACTCTTTTTATACAAAATCAATCAACAATCCAGTCCAGTCCAGTCCAGCAGCCTAATATAATATAATCCGACCAGTAATAACATCAACAACAAACTTATACAGCCATATTCATTCCTTATACCATACTTTCAACTAATCCAACCCAGTCAACACAAACGCCAACTACACCAACAAACATACCACTATAAATACCTGTCAATGAATTTATTATAGTCAACAACATCAAATACTCGGACATTATTATACATTCGACCCTTCGCCATTCTTTAGCATAACTCTCCATATAAACAAACATTCCAATCTGCATACCTTCAAAATATCCAACTTTAGACATATACAATTCGCATCAATACAAAATTCAACCCTTCCCCCCCCTCTGATACTACAATATATATTTAGCCAAAATGACTTTTCTCACAAACAAAACCATCTACGAAATTCTCGAGTCTCAATCTGTCGAACATGAGTACAAAAACAACTGTCTATCCCATCTAACACATCTCGAATCTTCTCTCAAATGTGACTCAGGCATGATGGATCTCCAACCTGAAATCAGATGGCACATGAGACCTTATCTATTAGACTTTCTTGTAGAATCCCATTTAGGTCTGCAGTTGAACGAAGAAACCCTTTTCTTGGCCGTCAACATTGTCGACAGATACTGCTCGAAAAGAGTCATTTTCAAAAAACATTACCAATTAGTCGGTTGCTCCGCCCTTTGGATTGCTTCAAAGTACAACGACTTGAAAAACGCCGTCCCCACCCTAGAAGAACTCAAGCTAATTTGCTGCAGTATGTACGACGAAAACATGTTTGTTCAAATGGAACTGCACATTTTAGAAACCTTGGACTGGGATATCGGCGCCCCAACCCACGACGTCTTTGTTGACCTCTGGGTGAACACTCTCACTAATAACGCTAGTTTGAGAGTTTTGGAAAATGGTAAATGTTTAAACCCTCAGCAGGATTTGGTAAACAATGTTCGCAACATGTCCTTGTACCTCTGTGAAACTTCTCTATACAGCAAGGAACTCTTGGGCGTGCCGGCTTCTATCGTCGCTAAAGCTTCGTTCAAACTAGCTTTACTGTTTACCACAAATGGCTCCTCTCAATACAAACCTCCAATTGAAGAAAAGGAATCAACCTGTATCAATGTTCTTGGAAAAATGTGTTTGAAGCCGACTGCTTGTCTGGAAAGAAAATACGTGCAAGCCCTTAAAATTATCAGAATGTACTATGTTAACCAACAGCAACAAGAACAAGAACAACAACAACAACAACAGCATCAACAACTATTACAGGCTCAACTACAACAGCAGCAACAACAACAACAACAGCATCAACTGCAGGATCATCAGTTACAACAGCATCAACAATTACAGCATCACCAATTGTTGCAACAACAACAACAACAGCATCATCAGCATTTCGCTTTTCAAAGAGAGCATGCTACAGGTCTTTGCACTCCTGTTCTCACCCCTTCGAAAACTCATCAATATTCCCAATCGTATAATGCCGGTCAAGGATACAGCTATGGAAATATGGATCAGCATGATCGATACATAACTCCTCCAGTGTCGCCTGACGATGTGGCCATGTCCGCTGCATACCACCTTTCTAATGACAAGGTGCGAAATTTCAGTTATTCTTCAGCATCTTCTGTGTCTAGGTATGGAAGCATGGTGTCGGTGTCTGGAAGCAGTCGTGACGGAATACAAAAGAATCGCAAGTTGGACTATGAGACTGAATCTGAGTGGGACGAAGAGGATGAGGAAGAAGAAGACGAAGATGTTGTTGTTGGTCAGGGGTTCAATGATCTGGGATATGTTGATTTGACTATTGTTAACTGAATTTTATTTCTTTCTCCTTTTTTATTATTATTATTTTTTCATTGAAAATCCCTTTTTGTTATTCTATTTATTTACTTTCATTGTACAGTGTACTTTTTTATTATTGTTATTATTATTACTTCATTTTATTTCATTATTTTATATACATGTTTAGATTAAAAAACAAAAAAATAACTTGTTGAGTTTGTATTTTTTATAGATTTTTTTATACTATTTAATTATTATTGTTTATTTTTTTTCAATCAAATTTTTTTTTTCTCTTCTTCGTTTACTTTGAAATAAGGCAAAAGAGATATTCATGTGTGGATATTAGGAGACAGTCTTTGTTTATGGAATATATGTAACGATCTGTTGAAGTGAAAGGAGAGCGATCGTGGAAGGTGGGATTTGGGTCATAAATTAATCCTCCTCCCTCCCTCTCTTCCCCCCTGATTTTCCCCTTTAATTAATTTTGAGGAAACCAGGTGAGGAAAATGGAAAGGAAAGAGGTGTTTATATTGTAGGTGAGATAGATTTATTCAATTTATATATCATATAACTTACTAGTTTATATTGTAGGAGTATATACAATTTCATAGTCGAACATTCCTGTTTCTTTTCTCTTTCATTTCTCTATTTACGTGTGTGGAAGCATAGTACTAGAAAAAAACTCAGCAAACGTTTTTAAAAGTTTATCCCCCAAAATACACTGTTTATTCACACACACAACGATCCAAAAATTTCAAATCATTCCAAAAACGTCCCAAAGACCAGCACGGTCCATACCAACGTACCACCCACATCCCCCAAATACAAATGTCAGTCACAATTTTAAAAGAGACCCAAAAGTCAGGACTCAGGACCATAATTCTCGTCACATTAAAAAGTGCTATACCAACGTCGTGCCAAAAAAAATATGGGGTTGTTTCAACTGTGTTGTTAGGTCTTGGTCTTGTACAGGGCCTACAGGCACGCGGCGGAGCGCACTGTACTGTTCATTATATACTATATAAGTGAAAAGAAAGGGTCTGATTGAATGAGGAAAATTGGGTCGTGGGTGTAGGTATGGGTGGAGATGGGGTGCTGGTTGTGGGGAGGTGTGGGGATGAAGAGGGTTGATAGGTTGTGTGAGAAGAGATGGGTTGAGGAGTTGTAGATGAAATTGGGTAATTGTTGTTATCGAGTATCGATAGTATTGGGATATGGTATTGGCCTATATAGTGCATTATAGGCTATTTATTCATATATATAGATGGAATTTTGGGGTTTTGGATAGATGGATAGATGGATTTATAATGGTGTGTTAATTGCTAGAGTTTGGATAAGAACAAAAAACAAGGTTGATACTTGAAAATCTAGTGGACCCTCTTCCAAGAAATGAGAGACATCACAGTAATCCAAATTTACCAATACAACAGCTAGTCTCAATAAAGGTACCAAAAAAGAGTTACACCCAAAACCCTTCAATCTTTTTGATATTCCTATTATCATATTTGAGAAACGACAGAACAGTTTGACCCGTCACGGGTTTGTATTGTATGTCATGGATTAAGGTGGCCAAAAATTATGTTGACCAGACTGAAAGTTGTGTGGGTATCGATGAACAGGTCCCAACTTGCTGTACTTGATAACAGAGATTTCGAAGAAAGGTATAAAGATATGGAAGGAAAGAATGATTATAATATTTACCGGTATCTATTATAATACGTAAATTTATGAAGGCCGACAGGTGGTTTGTAGGGTCGTGCCATTATCCTCGCAATATTCAATATAGTTTTTCTGTGACACAAGACAATTTGTGATGTTTTTAATTTTTTAACTTTTGAAAGGACATGGTAGAACAGAACTTGGTGAATTTTTATTGACTTTTGGTGTTACAAGCACCTGCCATCCATATATAGGATTTTTGAAAGGCAAAAATAGCAGCGTTATTCGATTTTTCTTATGCTGAAATCTGCGTTACAATACTACGATAGTAACTATAGTACGAATAAAAATTAGGGATGGAACTTGGATTGATGATGGAGATACAATAAGGACTGTCTGCACAAGTTAAATGTCCTTGTTGATATAGATATACGATAGAAAATTACTTGAAATGAAGAAAATTAGTGAGACTGGGTTGATATGTTGTGCTAGTTAGAGGTATGGTGAATCGGTAGTGACGTGCACTGGATGACAACTTGTAAATCAATAAATGATGTTGAGATGTATTGAAAAGGAAGATTAAAGCTGTACAGATATTTTGGGTATATAAATTTACCAATTCTAAAACCTTTAAATACAGCATGGAATATATTGTATACAATTAAACATCAAACTTGAACTCAGTTGTTTTTATTCTTGACAATGACACCATTGTGACCCCATTCGGCTATATCCTTTTTTTTTTCCCTTCTTCTCATTTTCTAGACTAAAAGAATAATACTCATAATGTACTGTACGGGACATCTTAGCCATCTAGCTAAGTTGGTACAAAAAAAGATCGAAACAAAAAGAAAGCGAGCGCCGACAAAAAAAGAAAGATCTATAATATAGAACCCGATCCAACCTGCCCAAAAACTTTCCAATAATCCATCCATAATCATCTTCTTCATCTCCCATAATTACTTCTTTTCCATCCTTCTCTATTTCTTGTACGCCAACATCCAGATTCAAGTCCAAACATCGCTTCCTGACCACAAGACCATTTGTGCGTGTGGAATATGCCAATATTTTGATTTTTAAGATAATTTAGGCACCTTCCCCAATCCCAATCCCAATCCCAATCCCAGTTCCAGTTCCAGTTCAGATATATTACTGTGGGTACAGTACCATGGTATATTTGTAAATTATTGACATGAAGATTCCCCGATTTATCTGGTCTAGCAGTTTCGTTTTGCATGATTTTCGAGATCGTAATACTCAATATCGTACCATAATATCTGTGGATTTGGATTTGGATCTGTTTTTGGTTTTTGTCCTGAAGAAAAAGAAGACAAGCGATGCGGGATTCCTGCGGGAACAGAGTCGTTGTAAATTTGATTTGTAGACAGCGTACTGGCTAAGAAATATTCACAGCACAGTACGTTGTGTGTAATTATATAGTGCTCTCTTCGACGGAAAGAAGTGAGTCAAAAAACAGGGTTTACAAACCTTATGTCGTTTTTGTCTTCCTTCCCTGTCTTCCACTACAAGGCGTGTTAACTATTTATTTATCTATCGATTCAATAGATTTCGATTAAAAAACAAAACCACGACACGCTTTCCTTTTCACGATTATTGTTGCCACAAAATGAACATTTAACATTTCCAGGCAAGCTCTTACCTTCTTGTTTTGGAACAAAAGTTTTTAACAAAAAGTGATGCTGGGGGAGTTTTTTTTTTTTTGGAGGGGAGATATGGACCGGTGGTTCTGGCGGAACCACTGTGGCATGCCGTCCCAGAAACTTTAACCGGAGGGGGCTGCCTTTTGTTGTTTTGTATTGGTCCTCGAGAACTTGTTTGTTTTAGGGGGGAGAGAGACAAGACATATAACTGACTAACAGTAAATTTACAGTAATAAAATTTGAATAATAAGATTTTTTATCGCTTATTGTCAGGTTTGAGTCCATTGACAGGTGTTGGAGTTGACGGTTAACAATGGGACCATGAAAGGAACTTTAGATCAAACCAAAATAATATTATTATTGCCTTAGATATTGTGGTAAACACTTTAATTTATGTCAGTGGATACTGCGGAAGCTAGTTGTACTGTATTATTCCAATTGTACGGTGTATAGTATGATAGCTGAAAGGCATACTCAAACAAGAACTAGACTAATCCGTGTATACCTTCCAAGAACAATTAAAATGTCAAAAGGTGATGAAAGTGGCTGGCCATCTCTGTCCTTTCTTCTTCTTGCCAAAAAATCACCCCGTTCATTTCGGGGGTCGCTTGCTAAGTTAAATATACTATACCGGTACTGTGTATCCAGAGACTCGAGCAAAAGCTGAGTACAGTGGATGTTAGGAACTGGACTGGACCGCACGATGCGTGCATTTCCAGATTTTGAAAAAATCCTAAGGAAGAGAGGTTTATTTGGGTTGCTGGTGCTGGTGGTAGTGGATATGGAATAGCAAAGATGGGGAGGTTATTGGGATACTGTACTGTGTACGGAGCAACTTGGACCAGGCAATCGCGGCTTGTGGAAAGAAAAAAAGCCTCTATTTGGTGACCAATGAAGAGGTTTGGGTAAGAAGACGGGGGCTTGATAAAAATATACTTCATGATAAAGACTTAGCAGCGATATTTGATGGAGGTGTCTATTATGGCGTTATGTAGATGTGTTGAACGTGTATGTCCATAAGAGTCGGAAGAGAGCATTTCATGTAAACTAATATTTCATTAGTTAACTGTCTTTTTTTTCTAACAACAGGGTGTTTACGTTGGAGCCAAGATTGTCCTTTCAGTACTGAATCGTTTTCCGAAAACTTTTTTCAATTCTCTATCGTAACTTTATACGAAGTTTTTTACAACGTGGTCATGAGGTTCTGGCTACAGTAAGCAAATTCGTACTTACATAGCTACACAATCATAATAAACAGTCATGATGGAAAGTGTTGTGTTTAACGATAAAGATATTAAATCAAGTCAGTCGTATCATAACTCTGTATCTCTGGGCTGAAACACGATCATTTTTAGACAAAACTTACTTTACTACTGGCTCTACGGTACTTAAGATTTTACAATGCCTTTAGTCTCGTCTATTCCACAAGCTAAATTGTTTTAATATTGGTACAGCTACATACGTTGTTTAATCTAAGTCTTGCCAAAACGTTTTGGCTAAACATGGCAGTACAAATTGTTGGACGATTTTACAGGTCCTACTTAAAACTATACCAGTATACCGGGTGTAGCACAAGTTTTAGTAAAGGTGGTGATGAGAAAAGATTGTTCAAAGCTTCCAGAACTTAACATCAAGTTCCGTATTTCTTTTCATTTTGAGTATATCTGGTTCGCTATAGAATGTGACTAGAAATACTGGTAATTAATGAATTTGCATCAAGTTATTAGGCTATTTCAACAAGGGCTACCTATATTGCTACCTATATTGCTTAAATGTGTCAATGACCGCATTCACCTTAAACATTTCTACAAACATGGCGCTGAAAAGAAAAAAATGTTTTTTCTCTCTATAGATGGATTTAGTTTTACGTCATTTACGTCAAAAACTTCAGTATAAAACCTCCTTTCTTTTGAAAGGCAATGGACACATGGTTACAATTTTACTTGTCAACACCGAACGACCACGCTGTAGTAACGGGACCTACAAGTAAACCTCTAAAGTATTAGATAAAAGATCCCTAATCCAATGTTCCAACATGAACCACTGTACAGATACAACTTCACCAACCCAGTCAGGTAGACGGTACACCACTTAGCAATCCTAGATCAGTGTCCAACCCTCTACTACACTTCCAACCCTTGAACTCAGTATCAACCATCCGGGACACTCCGCACCTCATCACTTAATAACAGCACTAGACGCATGCGAGTAACATCTTGGGTATGATATTTTATCAACAACCAATAGAACAAGTATCTAATTTCTCAGCTTGGAGCATCGTTGCTCATGTACTGACCAAAACTCGTGCCTAAAAGAAGTGGAGCATGTGTATTGCAGCTTTTTGAAGAGAAAAGATTTGCACGGTTGTAGTGATGGGAACCTTCAATTCACACACTAGTTGAATACGCACTGTTCAGCACTTTCTGTCGTTCACTCAAGGAATCTAAGAAATTGCATTAAGACTGTTGTTGCGGTAGCCACGACCAGATATGGTCTACCCTAGTATACTAGGTACAGTTATACAAAAAATCAAAATACTGGAATCTGATATTACTTCAAAAGATGGGAGTTGAATCTCATTCAAGCTACAGTAATATCATTTGGAGAAAAACTTGTTGGCGAGGACTACGTTACGCGCACATTTTGTTGTAGAGAACGGACAATTTGGATCCAAACGAGGAAACATGACGACGCTAACATGTACAGTGAAGTACTAGAAACTTTTGTAGCACTATTATTTCATGTCAAACACATCACTGATTATACAGTATGTTGGACCTGCCTAGAAGGTGTACGATGCAAACCATCAAAATGCTTGAACTTATAGGATGTCAAGAGTCGAGACGTTGATAAAGGTCGAAACAGAATAAAACAACATCATACAACTTTACAGCACTACCGCAATTTGCACTTAGGCCTGAGATTCCGTGTAGTTGAGTGCATCGTGGTTTGATTTTTGCTACGTTCTTCAAAGTTAATCATTGAAACTTCAGTTCCAGAGAAAAACCTACAGCAAATTTCTTTGAAGCAAATACTATCCATTAGTTGACATTTTCAAACACAATCGACCAGTGGAATAACAACCACTTTGAAGTAATTATATTATGAATATACTATATTTTAAATAAATACAAACAGCCAGCTACTATCAATAGATGATAAATACTAAAAACCCCATGTTAATATCAAACCGTCATCCGATAAATGAAAGCTAAAGATAAAATAAAACAAAAAAGATGAATCCAGGATAATATAAAATAATCAGAGATCTTGGTGATAATTTGTTCCATTTCATACTTTAGTCATATATAAAAGTAGCAGGAAATTATTTTCTTCATGTAAAGAATATCTCCAGGACTCATCAATGTTTTGATCTTTACTTTCTTTCAATAAACCAATTCACACAGTGAAGTAGTATTCTTTTCATGAAAACATACCCTATACCAAAAAGTTAGAATTTGATCCCGTTTGTAAATTATCAAATAAACACAAGAACAAGAAAAAAGAACTCTTTTACAACACTGTCAGAATGTATATTTTGTATCAAATTCCCTGGACCCCTTGAGTGGACTAGGCATGTCCGAGTATCCAGGTTCACTTCAAACGTAAATTATAGAACCATCATTTAATGTTGCTATTTGTTTGTTCAATCGTTCCTTTTCCTAGCTTGTCCCATGCATGCTCATATGCTTTAGTTGGAAAACTTACTGTTAAAAATTCATGTGCAGTGGCCATACAAATCAATGTATTCACCACTGCAGCTAGGGTGTTAAGAAGGTGGAATTGACAAATGAAAAGAAAATTTATAAGTCTGAGTGAGTGCAAAGGAGGGTAATAGACAAAGGGCTGGAACCCTAATGCCAACAAGACACAAAACTTTTTAATAAAATGTGAATTAAAATGTAAGCCATAGACAAAACGTTTTAAAATATAAGATAACAACTGTAAACTTAAGATAAGTGACATAAAAGTTAAGATAGTACTTTAGTCTCATGTCATAATATTCTCGGAGCTTTTGGTGGGGTAAACCCCCTCCTTCTCTCCAGGGGCCAGAAAGGTACACCCTCATGTCTCCAATAACTGCGTGCAGTGACCAATACACACGAACTTTCAGTCACACACCTTGTGTATATACTGGTTTTATGGCAAATAAAAGTATAAAAATATCATAGAATCCTGACCAATTGTTCCTAGGCATTTTTTGAAATGTTTCGTAGGTTGAGCGCATGGTCAAATATATTGGAAAGGTGCTTGCACTATCAATGCACAACATTATGAATCCTTTCATCTGTGAGATACAACATTTGAAGTAAAAATCGTCGGAAATTCGGAAGAGACAAGTCAAGAATAAGGAAGACACATGAAGTGAAATTCGGTTAAGCTCGGTCAATGGGGACAAGAGTAAATGAATAGATGATTGAATAGTACCTGCAACGCCTACTAAAATCACATACTGTCCAGCATTCAAAGATCCTTTCTCAACCGCGTGGAAAACCTCCAATTGTCCGAATGTTTCTTCAGCTGTCTGAACGTCAATTCAACGTTCTAGACTTGACAACTTAAACAAAAGGCACGCAAATTCAAATCCGAAATTCGGGATTCGGAGTGTATTGGATAAACCACCGAACATTGTGGTGGTGAGCATAAAATTGGGAGATCCAAGTTAGCCTATGGTATCTGCTGCTGTTTGACTTATAAGCTATTACTGGAAAGAGCAAAACATGTTTAAAGCAAGCTTAAACTGCTCGATAACATTACTTTATGCCGACATCCCTTACTGGGATGGGTCTTAGGAGTTCATGACATATCAAGAAGCTAAATATAAGATAAATTTAAATTGTACAAAGACTACTAAAGTATGAATCTTGTACCATCAATAGTGTTACCAGATATGAATAAAAATTATCTTATTCTGCTTCTGCTTCTGCTTCCATTTTTGAAGTAAAAGCTCAATGTCGTCTTCTTCTTGACTATTACATTCTCAGCTTGAAAGCTGTGTATAAATCATCGTAAACTATAGATCCCAGCATACCATAAGCTAAGCTATTGCAACAGACAGTGACAATCTTGCCAACAGATTTCGGATTAAGCTCGGTCCCTGTTTTAGTATGTGCTCCCCCGCATTATTTTGTTTTACATCTCTTGAGCCATGTATTGTCAAGCCATGTCACGTCACCCCATAGTAAATTTCACAACCTTAATTAATTCTGTTCAGTTTAGATTTTGTACTGTAATGAACGCACAATAAATCCATTTAACTCTTTTATTCGATCCAGTGAAATTTCAACTGTAGAGCCCAGGGCTTTATTTCAGTTCCCATGTCAATTAGACTATAACCTGCCTATTAGAGATCTCATAGTAAACTGGCAATGTGGGGTGGGCGTGAATTTAGTTAAATACTTACCTGTTTTCCCACTTTCCTATTTTCCTTTATTTGTATAATCCTTCGATATATAAATATCTCCATATCAATCTGTTCATTCCATTTTTCGCCTCATAGGATCATTACTCATAGCTCTAAATCTTTGATTTCTTTTCTTGCAATACCACAATGTTTAGGAATTCTCTCTCCAGATCTGTTGGTTCAGCCCTTAAAAAATCTCAAGTCAGAAATGTTTCAACCCTGAAGGAGGCTCTTCAAGAGGTCATTCCTGAAAAAGTGGAACTCTTCAAGAAGGTCAAATCAGAATATTCACAAAAATCACTTGGTGAAGTCAAAGTCGAAAACTTGCTTGGTGGTATGCGAGGTTTGAAGGCCATGCTTTGGGAAGGCTCTGTCCTCGATGCAAATGAAGGTATCAGATTCCATGGTAAAACCATTGCCGAGTGTCAAGAGATTCTCCCTAAAGCTGAAGATGGTGGAGAAATGCTTCCTGAAGCTATGCTTTGGCTTCTTCTCACTGGAAAAGTCCCCAGTGTTGAAGAGACTAGACAGTTGTCAAGGCAATTGGCTGAAAATGCTGACTTGCCCGACTATGCTGTAAAGACTCTCGACAATTTACCCAAAGATCTCCACCCTATGACCCAATTTGCAATTGCAGTTTCCGTACTTAACAAGGAGAGTAAGTTTGCAAAAGCCTACGAAAAGGGCATTCACAAATCAAAATACTGGGAAACCACCTTTGATGATTGTTTGGACCTTATTGCAAAGTTGCCCCAGATTGCTGCTAAGATCTACCAAAACAGCTATCGTGGCGGTGGTGCTTTGCCCGGAAGTGTTGATGTCACCAAGGATTGGTCTTACAACTATGCTCTTCAAATGGGTAAGGAGAAAGAAAAAGGTTTTGTTGATTTGTTGAGACTTTACTTTGCATTGCATGGAGATCATGAAGGTGGTAATGTGTCTGCCCATACTACGCATCTTGTCGGCTCTGCACTTTCTGATCCTTATCTTTCATACTCAGCCGGCCTCCAAGGTCTTGCTGGTCCTCTTCACGGACTTGCTGCCCAAGAAGTTCTTAGATTCATTCTTGATCAACAATCAAATATTCCTAAAAATTACTCAGACAAGGATGTGACTGATTACCTTTGGTCAGTTCTCAATTCAGGCCGTGTCATTCCTGGTTACGGCCACGCCGTGTTGAGAAAGCCCGATCCTAGATTTGACGCTTTGATGAAATTTGCTAATGAAAGGCCAGATGTTTCTGCTGATCCCACTGTTCAATTGGTTTTGAAGAACGCTCAAATTGCACCTAAGGTCTTGACTGAGCATGGAAAAACTAAGAATCCTCACCCCAACGTGGACTCTTCTTCTGGTGTTCTATTCTATCATTACGGAATCAAAGAGACTTTGTACTACACAGTTACATTTGGTGTTTCAAGAGCTTTGGGTCCCTTGCCTCAACTAATTTGGGACAGAATTTTGGGTCTGCCTATTGAAAGACCTAAGAGTTTGAGTTTGCAAAAGATTATCGAAACTGCTAAATAAATAAATTTTCATGTAAAATAACACGATCAACCACATGGCCAATTGAAAAAATGAAAAATTATATACGGTGAAATATATTTTAGATTACGTATTTGGAAAACTGTTTTTTAAAAGGCATCTGTATTGGTAAGGAGTCTAAGGATTGTAGTATTGTTATGCGTATGAGCATTCTCTTCCACTTTTGAAAATCACGATTACAAGTTCGAATTAGGTTTCAGAGGCGAACAGTTCAAGAATGGTTACAATAGGCAATAGCATGTAAGCTTTACAATAACAACCCTCGAAAAGTAGAAAGTTCAAAGTCTCAAAGTGCAAGTTTTAGTATCAAGTTGGGATCTAGATTCATCGGCACCTCCGGTTAGCTTGTATCAAGATTACATCTTACTTCGCGATTCATGCAAACGATACAAATTCGCATCAATTGAGTTCAACAAGCGATCTGGATAGACAGGTGTAACAATTTCTAGGGTACTTTTTTATTTTATTTTATTTTATTCTTTCAATCCTCCATTCCCCTCAACATATACATACACTAAGAACAACAGTAATTTCATTATCAATCTAATTCATCATTACAAAGACTGAAGTCTATCATCAATATCTTGAGCGGACAACTTTCTAAACCTAGGACCTCTTGCACCTTCAACACCTTGCACACCCAAACTTTGATCGTCAGGTTCTCCCACAACAGCTATTTCCACAGTTTCACCATTCATTTCTCCTTCAATTGTTTCCTTCAACGTAAGTAAAGCAATGTGAATAGCGTCGTCCAATTCCAAATCTTCCGTCCATCTTTTTTCTAAAAATGTTTTGGCTGACACCGAACCCTTGCCAATGGCAGTAGCTTTCCAAGGGAAATAGGCACCAGATGGATCAACTTGGTAAAGTCCGTACCCGAAATGGTCGTCGTAGCCAGCGATTAAAAGAGAAACACCGTACGGCCTTACACCTCCGGATTGCGTCGCTTGTTGCATGGTCTTGGCCACTTCCTGGACCATAATTCGGGTGGGTGGATACTCGTTGTAGATCCGTTTATATTCTGTGTGTGAGGCCTTGCGTGCCTTACCCAGAAGAACTCGGTAATCTGGGCCCATCCCACTGTAAACCACACCAATGTCGGGGGTGATCAGATCGACTTTGGAAAGTGAATCACCGTTGATTAAATGTGAAGGAGTCTTCTTTTCGGTAGCAATAACAACACCGTTGGTAGACTTAATTCCAAGTGAAGTCACACCCTGATTCACGGCTTGAAGTGCGTAATCAATTTGGGTCAATTTGCCACTAAATGATTAAAATAAATCTGTGTTAGTATCAATTGTTCATTATTTGTGTTTCGTTATGAAAAACAGCCAGTCGCTCCTTGGCTACTAAGAAGAAAAAATAGTGAAACGACGGTGGAAAAAAAAATTGTAATTACCTGGGTGAAAATGTGGTTAAAGAAAATGAATATCTGTCGGCCATTGTGTATTGATTGAATGATATGTAAATATAAAGGTGGGTGTTGGTTGTGCAAGTGGCCAGAAAGAAAATGGTTGTTGGTGGTGGTTTGGGAAAAATTCAATAAAACACCTAAATAGTCAAAGACTTGGACTATAGAAGAATAAGCTCAAAGTTGTAGTGTGAAAGTATATTATCCAAATTTGAAATTTGTTGCACTTTGAACTTCTGCAACAGAATACATTTGTAATGCTTGAAAGTTTGTACTGTACGTATGGAGCTATTAAGAACAACTTCCAGTAATGTGAATTGACGTAAACTCTAAAACAACCATCAAGCATTTTACTTTAGTAATACTCCGTGATATCTAATCAATCACGTTCGTAATATTTATAATTTGCATTACTCATTTCTTAATCATTTAGTCTTGGACTTTGTATATATAACGCTCTTCCAGTCTTTCGGCGTTGAGACTCTGTAAACAATTCACTCTCAAACCTCCAAATAAACACAAAATAACAAACCATCCAAAAATCTTAAATGACAGCTCTCAAGCAACTCACAAAAATTATCTATGCACGCCCCATGAAAGAGGGGTTGGACGCAGTTGTACGGCGGTCCATTGGCTCCCGTCATCTCCGATCACTGAATCCGTTTCTTCTTTTAGACCACCTAACCACCCCAACTTCCGTCGCATCTTCGTTCCCTGACCACCCCCACAGCGGGCTTGAGACCTTCACACATCTCTTTGATGGCAAGATCAGCCATGAAGACCACCTTGGACACTCGGGTACACTTGGCACAGGTGACATCCAAGTGATGACGGCAGGGTCTGGTATAATGCATTCGGAGGTCCCTACTCCTGGGACCACTGGTTTACAAATCTGGGTAGACCTTCCTGCGGCTGAGAAGGAAGTGACTGCTGGATACAAGGACTACAGAGCGGCTGAGTTCGACCACGTTAACTTTGCAAAACGTATGTCGGGGCTGACGAGGACGCCAACAGAGATAGTGGATTTTGAGGTCAACTCTAGTTTGCCCTCGCCGCTAAGGGAAAGTGTTCCTCCAAAGTGGACGTCGTGGTTATACTTGGTAAACGGAAAACTTAATGTGGAAAAAATGATCACGGATGAAACAGCCATTGGACAAGATGTGGAAGTTAGTTATGGCGCATTGGTGGGTCCGTACCATTTGTTGGTGTTCAATAGCAGTGACGAGACGTCGGAAATCGAATTGATACCAGAAGGAGCAGAAACTGTAAAGTTTACAATTGGTAAAGGAATGCCTTTGGATCAGGAAGTGTACAGAAATATGTTTTTTGTAGAGACTACGAAGGATGGGCTGAACAGAAAGAAAGAATTGTGGCGTAGTGGTAAGTTCCCAGGGAGATATTGGAATAGTAAGAACACGGAAGGAACTGATTTTAAGCTCCATATATAACTTATGTTTAATGACAATATCCCATAACGTTACTGAAATATTGATTCGTAGTAGCATCTAATAATATAATGACCAGAACAGAGAAGCCATGCATTTTACTACAATATTGCTGGACGAATGAATAGCCCAACCATCTACACAGACAAAACCTTGTACTCCAATAGTTGTCACCGTTTTTAGTCTCTTCAGTGCTACAATTTTTTAAAATGCATTCACTTCATTCTCACTAATCTGTCGTGCATAGACTTTATTTAAACTCTCTACTATCAACTGATATCCTTTTACATTTTTTATTCTTTATAGATATGCGTTTGATCCAGAACCACGCCACGCCACGGAATTCTCAAATTTGAAATTTTTAGTGAGCCAATACCGCAGAATGCTATGGTTGTGTCAGTAAAATGTGTTTCTATTTAAGCCTCTCAGTTTATGAATCAGATTGGATTTTGTATTTATGAAGTTCTAAATTTTTTTAGTTAGATGATACTACATTATATAGATACATATATAGAAGCTATCAAAAAGGCATATGTTCTCAGCCAGTTAACATCGTAGCATACGTCTCCGTATTAAGTTAATCCTGCATCAGTACATAAAATTGTTAAGAGAACACTGGACAGGATATTTACATTTGGAGGGTTTAATTTCCACGCAAGTTTCCTGACACAGGATATGATGAGGTAACTAGAAACCCTCATATATTAAATCTGTGACAATTAGTAAAACTTTTGTAGGCGAAAAAATTAATATCAGTCAACGTGAATATATTAATGTGTGTTTGATAAATCAGGAAGACGACACGTAGAGTGCTTAACACAGTAGCGTACAAACACATCAAGTATACAGTAAGAGCAGCATCTAAGTATACATTATAAGCTAAATACGCTCGTATTAAAGGAGAAACACCTATAATATGTTTATACTTGCCCAAACTTATTCCCTATATTGATCAGTCTACGGTCTTATACAGACTAGCGTGTATTGGTACCAAAAGCTTAGCCTTTCAGCCATTGATATAACTACCAGAGACTGACAGCTTTCTTCAATCTAGTTTCATTAAATGGTTTCAAGAAAATCAAAAAAAATAAACTCCGAAGCAGGGAATCGAACCCTGATTTGCCCGGTGAGAGCGGACCGTGATAGCCATTACACTACATCGGATTTGATATTTTTATAATTTTTACAGTCAGTCACATTTACAAGATTTTGTACCTTATTTATTGCTTTATATGTCTTATTACGGCGAGAAAATAGTACTATCCGTCTTCTTAATTGTTAGTAACATAATTTATAAATTTAGTATTTGTAAGGGACTTGACATAGGACAATAAACTGATTATTCATTCATTCATTGTTTTTTACGGGCCGCACAAGATAGTGAGCCTCGTCGCAACGCAGATTGCTCGGTTATATTACTGATCCACATTTACATGTCTTCTTCACTGTTATTAACATTGTTTGTATTTTATTCATTCATTCATAATCAGTTTATTGTCATATGTCAATATATATGTATTTTATTTATTAGTTTAAATTTTTTATAAGTTATTTGACATAGGGAATTGAGAAACGTGCCGAAGTATCTACAGCACTCAAACACAACGCACGGAATTGTGAGCTCCGTTGCAACGAAGATTGTTCACTCGAACCAGAATACATCCGTCTTCTTAATTGTTAGTAACATAATTTATAAATTTAGTATTTGTAAGGGACTTGACATAGGACAATAAACTGATTATTCATTCATAGGACAATATACTGATTATGAATGAATGAATACAGTGTTTAGTAAATTTCAATTTGATACCATTCATCCTTAGGCAGTTTTGCAAACCCAATCAAAACTGTTATGTATGATGTTTTTTGTCAAATTGAGATAAAAGACTTAGCTATAGATCTGTCGCATCAAGTCTTAAGAATAGTATTTAATTCTATATTGCCATTCAAATGAAACCTGGGATCTATACATAAGATTACCCAATATTTCTACTCCTTTTACCTTTGTGTTAAAAGTAAAACTATGATTTGGTAAATATAGGAAATAGTTTTATTCTCTTTCATAGCGGTCAAAAAAATTGAGTTGGAAGCGTTTTTTCTCTTAGCTATAGCTAGAAAATTGTCACCAAAAACCTAAGAGTAAACCGACCATAAATTGGCATTGGGACATTTGTTCCTGCTAAACAGAGTAGTTTCCGACAAAGCGTTTTAAGCATTTTCAGTTTTAAAGTAAGGAGCAGATGTGCTTAAGTCTACTAGGAAATTTACCAAAAATCTAATACCGTTTATAGAAGAGATAATGGACTTGAGAGCTAGAGCTTCCAGATAAAGCCAAAACCTATTTTGTACATATGCGTTTGGTAATTTTCATAAAGGAGTGTTACAAATATTTTGCACATTTAGTTCTCCTGAGATGTAATGAAAACAAATAGCTTTAACCCCACTTAAAGCTCTTTAGTTAATATATTTCACTACCACACATATATTTACCGACTTTTTTTTATTTAATACAAGAGTCCTTACCTATTTACTAGCTTGACAGGTCCATGCTAAAGATCTCGAGTAAAATAGGCACGTATGATATCTTTTCATAAACAATTTTTCAGTGTTTTCTTGGTCTAAATAGTTCTTGGTGACCTCTAGAGATACGTTCAAGAAACCAATTTTATAGTAGTTACCATACTGCAAAAAAGTCATGTCGTGTCATGTAGTGTCCTAGTTCAGTTCGTTTATTAATGTTTCATTGGTTCAAATTTAACGTGTTTATAGTATGATGAAATACACTAGAGTTCGAGAATAGAGAACCAAGGAAATAATTTGCTATTGTATACCAAAAAGAATATATATTACAGTCAAACCCAAACATACACATAACCGATTTTTGAGGAAAAAAATGCTTAACTGGCGAATATGCTTTTAAAAATTAAGGATTGGGGGTATATTTACTATACACACAAAAATTTCAAAATGGCCAAAAAATGCTTAACCAGTAGAATATCCTTGTAAATTTTCATGTGTTTGCGCAGGTTTTACCGTATAGATAAAAAATTCTTTCACGTCTACCGTATAAAATTCTTACAATGAAAAGAAAATAATGTTAATGAATTTATGAAATACAAGATGGAAAAGTTATATTAGGCCATTATTGTGTATCTCTAAAAAACTTCAATATTATTTTGAAATAGGCAGATAGTGGTATACAATAATGGTAGCTTGCTGTGTTTTTTACAATAGTTAGAATTAAAAGCTATTTTTCAGATATTAGCTTAAGACCAATACTTGTTACCAGTTTAGATAAAAATCATCATAAAATATAAATTTTGTAACAGGCACCATTAAAAAATCAAACGTTGCTTATAAAAACTTGAACTGTAATGTACTATTTGACTAGACACAGCATTCCTATAACAATATATAAAATTTCGAATATCTATAACCATTTCGAGCTAAGTTTTTGCTGGTATAAAAAATCAACGTCAACTGTGTAAGTCATGCTCTATAACCGGAAAGGCTTTGCTTTATAATATTATATGCTTATATATAACAAAGTATAAATCTCTAATGGGACAACTACTTATGACAGTTTTCATTCTCACTCATTTGAACCAACTCAACCTTTACTACCTACAATTCGGGTCTTTGGAAACTATCAAACAGTTATAATCGCAGTGTTTTTATGAAAATTTCATCTCTATTTTACATGTCATTTTAGTTCTGCGTACATATAGCCCTCCTAGCACAATATTGATTGAAGACCTGCTATCCATGCAAACACATTTGATCGCCAAGTATAGGCCTAATACGAATCTTTTTCCAGATGTAGAGATATTCAATTGCTTGGTAGTTGGAATCATGCCCCCTTACGAAATCAGATCGTTTTCATCACAAAATAATGGTCTATTCCGTAACAAACCGACATGTCCTCATTACTGCAAACTGATGAAAATAAATCTATGAGAAGCCAATTTCCGTTCTCTTCAACATTAATAAGAAAATATCTACTTAAACATATAAACTCTTTTTATATATAAATGCGCACCAAAAGACAATTATACACATGCCCGCCTTCAATCAAAATCTATAAATGAAATTCTCTCTCCAACAAAGCTTCCTTCCAAAATATCTAAAGCATTCACTCGTCTTCTACATCTCTCTCAATAAAATCTTTTACCAATTCCACAAACTCATTGGGTTTCTCCGAAATCACCCAATGTCCCGAGTCAACATCACAGACTCTAAATCTAGGAAAGAATTGGCCGATAATTGGCAGCATTTCATCAGCGACGCTACAATGGAATAATGTTAGTCTATGAAAAATAACGCTTTTCTCCGATTCGGCTCAACCGCATAAGAAAAATACTTACTAATGACTTTGAGTTCCTCTAATAAACAAACTAGGACCGTTGTACCGAGCTTCTTCAGGCAAAAACGGGAATCCCGCAATGTTATCCAGGTTCTTTCCCAAATAATCCACAGGAATCTTAAACCTCAACCTTCCGTCTACCTTCTCCAAGTTCATCAACAAAAACCTCTGCACGTTCACATTTTTCTCAGTCTCGTCCATAACAGCATAGGCTTCTTTCAACGTCGCAAACCCGGCAGATTGAATCCGTTTCATCGCAGCCACATACCTTCCAAATTTGGACCCAATCATCGCATCGATCGGCGCATTGTCCACAGCCACCATGGCCTGGACCAGCTCCGGAGACCTCAGCGCAACCGCCATGGCGGTCTTGGCACCCATTGAGTGGCCGATGAGGATGGACTGGCCGAGTTCGTGGTCGCGAATGAACCGCTCGACATCGGCTGCCAGCGCGGGGTAGTCGTGCCGGGTGGAATGCGGCGAATTTCCATGGTTGCGTAAATCGACGGTGTACACGTTACGGCCGAGTGTCGTCGCAAGTGTTTGGCCAACAGTTCTTGTGTTCACTTTGGATCCAAACAGACCATGAAGCATAATGATTGGTGAACGCTGCGAGGGTTCTTGTTTTGATTCGGGCGCAGGTGACTTTGACGAGGATTGTGTCGGTGTCTGGACCATGTAAGCAAGTGCAACTGTCGGTATGCTTTTGTTAAAAGACGTCGAAATACTTCGAATCTGTGTGAATGAACAAAGTCGCGGCAAGACCATTTTTTACAGAAAGCAGACAGACTTAGGCGGGGCTGGAGTAGTTCTATAAGCCAGTAAAAGGTGAAGGAAAGGAAGAAAGAAAATGAAGGTTGGGAATATTAATGAAATAAATGTAACTTCTGTGTTGCAAAGTAATGGATATATGAAGTACATACAAAAAAGTACGTACAGTTATAGAAGAGATAAACAACATGATTATTCGGAATAGCTTTTACTCTAGTCTAATTGATTTACCAGTGATAGTAAAATTTTCACGGTACTGTAAGCCTTTTTACAGGATGGCTAGGCAATATGTTGGTACGCGCTCATCACATTTCCCAGACTAATGCATTTTCTTCCTACGTTCAGTCTTTCAGATAAAATTCAACTCTCCAGCATTAGCTAGTTAATAGCTGAAGATTGTTCTTAAGTAGATTGCAAAGCTTATCCTGTGAAACTAAAAACTCCAACAACTCGATACTCTACGACGCACAAAGTAGAAAAGTCCGCATCTCCTACAATTTTCGATTCCCATTTCTATTTACCAAATCAACAGATAGATTCCTACGCCCAACCATTATCAGCTTGATCTTACCCTCTCCAATCAGCAATCTTAACAACAATAAACAATGTATATTTTTCCTTTCATTCTTTTTTCATTCAGTAAATTCGCAATAACGATACTACTCTAAGTAAGATGAAATATGATAAAGACATCAACAGATTCAGTGTTCATGTTCGTGTTCATGAGACAAGTGGAAGTGGTAATCGTTAGCGTAACCGAAAAGCAAACCGAAAGCAATCAAGTGCAAAATAGGAGCAGATGAGTCCTTGTCGAAGTATTTAGCCTTGTACCATCTATTAATTTTCAATATGGTTAGTTTTGTGTTTTTTGCAATCGATCAGCAAAAGCGATCAAGCCCTCTACAATTGTACTTACCCAAGAGGTCCAGAGAGTTTCTTAGCAGCAGGGGCTTCACCTTGGGGGAGAGCCTTGTAAAGCTTGACGACACTGGCCATCTTTCTGGCGTTAGGGTCGGCACCAAGGTTCTATAATCACAAACGCACAGTTAGTATTCCCAGCTCAATTCGTTTCAACTTCGATATTTTTTCGGACTGAACAAAAGAACATTGCCCATCAATCAATTTCTCCTGTCGGTACTTACGGCACTTGAGGCAATCTTAGGAGGGATAAGAGTGGAAAGACGACGTCTGAAAACAAGAGACATTGTTAAAATGGTGGTGATGTATGGTGCAGAAGAGGAAAGGGAAGAAAGAAAAAAGTTAAAAAAATGCTGAGAGTGTGTTGGTGTTTTTTTGACCCGGCCATACAAGCTCAGGAAATCCAAAAAGTCGAGGTCTGTGTGCTGATTGGACCGTTCATCTCTGAGTGGTGGATAAAAAACGATTATTTTATTGGCTTAAGTGCTATTTTTGGGATTCTATTTAGTTTAGTCATTCTCAGAAGTACTTAGTGATGGAAAGTACTGACGATAGATAGTATCTGATACTTAAAATATACAACTTCCATTATTAGCCTCAGCCTATACAAAAAAACGTGCAACATACTGTGAACCTTGAACCATTATCTGAAAGATCACGATGACTATATGTAGAGGTATTGCACCTACGTACATATTTCACTACCAGCTTGCCTGTTCAACTCGTCTGACTGCTGATATATTACGATCTAGCTGAGCCAACTTATATCACCCATTGACGCGTTGCAGTTATAAATTTAGTAGAACAACACTAATTTGACATGGTCTAGAGTATTACCATTTTTGGTTTTGGCATAAACAAAATCTCTACAATAATCCTGAACAACTTTTAAGCATAAAAATGTTACTGGATCTGTATAGACATTATTACAAAAGAGAAACGTGAACGATACTTATATATTTTCATCAATAATGTTTCATCATTCACTTTAACATGTCATTTCTAAAATTGAACTTATGGACGGAACTCCTTTTTGTACGGTATTCAGTACTAATGAATTTTGGACCACCCTTTTTAGCTCCAGTATTAAGCCTGTGTTATAGTCACAAAGATAACAGCTGAAACGGCTTTATGGAGCTACCTTTAAAATTTGACATGTTGATTGCATAGGCAATATGTAATCGGCCAATGTGCCTAAACTGGATCAGTCGTTGCTCCGTTGTTGATTTTTGAACAAGTCGCAGTAGTAATCGAGTAATCCGAGTAAGCAGGCAAGAGCTTTTTCAAGTTTATAATCGTAAAAGGAGTGCCATATATTGCAATTCTCTAAACGAAACATTTATATACTGCCTCTCTCTGTTTATTTTCACGCGTACAGTAAGTCACAGCGTTCCATGGCAAGCAAGTTCTTTCCTTTAAAACCAAGCTAAAAATAAACACAAGCATCAACGTTTTTATGAAGAAGTTACAACTACAAAAATATGTTTCTTTGACATTGCGGTTATGAAATTTCCACATAACCTTCAACCTCGCGGTTTTCAAGAATAAAGATTGTTTCAACTACTTCCAGATGTGAGAAAGAGATCTATAAACAATATTCTATACGTATTTAAATCCATCTGTAGATTGCAAATAACACAAATAAATTAAATGTGTTTATTTTCAACAAGAGAGTAGAATAAACTATACCAGCATCTACAAGTTTGAAAAGTATTAGAACAAACACGTTTTCAGCAGAAGTTTACAAGTCTGCTTGCGTCAAGATGTTGCACACGTACAGATAGAAAAAATTTCTATCGAGCTCTAGTTATCCAAGATGGAAATACACCTGGTGCATTATTAAACACTACACAGGACCGTCCCATAACAAAAATGGGCTACTAACTATCAATTAGAAGTTTCTACATTATAATCGACAATTCAAAAGTTTCCTGCTACAATGCTTGGTTTTCTCATGCCTGTTTTTTGTTATATTTGAACTAGCCATAAGTTTCAAAAAGTGTATTAGCTATCTTGTTGCAATAGCCTTTAATATATTACGAGAAAATATCAAAGCTTTCCATTAGAATAACGAACCCCTCAACAAAGTGCTAGCATTTGATAAGGGCCACTAAAATTGGAGAAGCGTGACGAACTCTCAAGCATAACTTGAGCTTTTCTGAGAACTGTTCTTCTTTTTTTTTAAAAAAAAAGCCGTGTGATTTCCTGGTGACTAAACAGAAAATTTGTGCCAAAAGTCCCTTTCAGTCAAGAAAGTTGACAAAGGCATTGACGCTGTAGTTCTGCTTCAGGGATCAACGTTGTGGAAGCTTTTTGTATTTAAACCGGCTTTGAATACTACTAGAGGTGTCAAAATGCCCGTATGACAACTGATTCAAACGGAGTTAGAATTTATTAACAATTTGACTTCAGTGATTTACAGAGATAATGGCGCCTGAATTTAACGATTTTAGAGTATCTAGACAATACTAGTCTTAGACACAGAACAATACGGGCCTTCTCAACAGTTTTGATTTTCTATTATGTCTACGAGTCTGGTCTCAACCATCTATTTATGCTTACAATACAACAGGCCCAGTTCAATAACTTTCATTGATCTTTTATTCAGTACAGAGATGGAAACATATCAATATAGATCGAATGGTTTACTATAGATTTTCGCACTCTATCTACTTTTTCACCTTTCATGTTAGATGTTTTCCAGACCCTGTATACTAGAAAAGCTCAAACCTTTCATCTTTCGTAATTATTTTCAAATTTAACCCAATGCCCGCCCGACCGTTCACCTTGACCTACCAAGTAATTCGTTTGTCTTTTATTATATCGTTCAACCAAATCAACAGCAATTTAACACATCCCCTAATCACCATTCACCATTCACCAACCACCAATTCCCTTTACCAGCACCACACCCAACTCCATACCCAACAACAACCAGTTTGACCTCAACCGCGTATCTGTCTACAAAGCTGTCTAAAATTAAATAAAAAAAATCCCCCCGAAAGCTGCGTACGCGCTTTTGTAACAATAGGCACACATTCAAAAGATAATAATGAACCACAAGTCGTCAGGAATTTATTAGGATGAACCTCAAATCGCAGTGGACTAGCCTGATTTGGCGTTATGTGCGTCTGGAAGAAGGCGTTGGTATTTGGAATGTTTTTGTGATTTTGGAGGTTGGAGGTTGGCTTTTTTTCTTTTTGACAGTTTCAAGTCACTTTTCTTCTCGCTATCGTGTTTTATCGATTCAACATTCAATGTAGAAACCTGCTCTATTTTGGTCCCTTTCAATTCTCCAACCCTTCGTAACCACCCCATCTTCCCTATCTTATTCAATCCACTACGTACCAAGTATCAAGTACCACTTCACGCCTATAAGTACAGTATGTACTGTACACAATGCAGTACCACTTTCAAATATACTGGTCTAGCTATGCTACATTAGCTGTTTTAGCCTTTTTCTAAAATAAAACAAAGAAATTTTTTGGACGTGGTTTTGCAAAAAAAAAGGGACAGGAGGGGGACCTAGACTGAAATGAGCTTAATCAAGGTCCAAAGGGGTAAATGGAGGAATCCCAAGGGAGGCAGTTGTGAGAGTCGTAGTGGTTATTTGGGAAGGTTTTCTGGTAATTATGCCAGGGAGGAGAGTTCAACATGTCTTGGATGGTGCATAGGGTAGAGATTTGGCCTGTGTTGATCACAGAAAGTAGGAATGTAAGAGCAGATCGTAGTTTATCCAGTTCCATACATAAAATATACACGTCGCTGAGTATGCAATGCACACTCAAGTCCACCCTCACAACTTACCAAAATCCAAACGTTACACCCAAAACCCAACCATCCATTGATCACTCAGCCTACACAGACTCAACAATCTTTCTGTTCTATCCCTCACCAGCACAAGAAACTAAGCATATCCACTCTACGCCATATTCACCTATCGCTCCTAACCAGCAAACCAAACAAAAATCACATTCACATCCCAGATAATCAACCAACTCAACACTTTTTGAGCTCCTATCAGCGGCAATCTTTGTAGATACAGTAAGCGCACATGCATGTGTACGGTATGTATGTGCTGTACAGTTGCAACATTGTAGATTTGGAACAGGACTTGGACCAATTGGGCCTAGACGCGTTTAGGATGTTAATGAAGTTAAAATTAGGTTTTCCGAATGGCTCTTTGAGAAGGTCAGTTCTTGATTGAACATTTTTCAAAAAGGCATCTTTCCAGCGGTGAGTCTACTTCTGGCAGCTACCGTGAGTGTAAAGTGACAATAGTACCATCGGTCATTTCTGTCATCATCAACGCACCACATAATCCCACACAAACCAAACAGTTTTTTGTTCTTCTTTAGATCAGAATGCTGGCGTTACAACCTTAACGCGTCGAACCAACCTTTTGCTTTCTGTTTCACCTAAGAAAATTGAAACAGATCCAA
Organism: Geotrichum australiense; assembly: GCA_030563945.1. Classification (NCBI taxonomy): domain Eukaryota; kingdom Fungi; phylum Ascomycota; class Dipodascomycetes; order Dipodascales; family Dipodascaceae; genus Geotrichum; species Geotrichum australiense. The sequence continues at coordinate 31,443 of JAJMKR010000106.1, read as the reverse complement.
AAAGCTAATCCACTTTTATGTGAGTCCGTTACAGTTTAGCGTACAGAAACGGTAGATTTAGTTGTATTAGATTACGGTACGCGAAATGTTTATTCTGGTTCGAGTCAAAGAAGGGTTGTTGGGTTGGCTGGCGTGTATACGTAGTGGGGCTTTCTGTGGTTTGGGTGTTGTAGATGAGCTGGTGGATTGGTGAGTTGGACTGGTGTGGGAAAGGTCGTGGGCTGATTGGTGTGGGGTTGTTGGCTGCCTTGTTGCCTGGTTCTTCATATTGGAATTATACACTGTGCACACAGGTGTTAGCCTGATCAATATCGAGAAACACACCGAACCCGGTCACAAGTAATATTGTCTGGTTCACTGTTCCAACGGTTACTACCGGATTCCATATGAGCGCACATTACCATTTACTCAATCTTCACTAAGAAACATCTATCGATTAAGTAAACAGTTGTCGTTTACCTGCATAGCTGCTGTGTCTGTCAAATGAATGCTCCAGTACGAATAAGTAACAGGAAAACATAGTTCTCAAAAGATAAAACTTGTATTATAAAAATTAATATTGGGACCTTTTTCCAACTTTAATTTCTTTCTTTTTCTCGTTGAATTCATTATGGATGAAAGCAAAAAACCTCCATCTTACTGTGCTGTGCTGTTTTCTTCACGGGCTCTTAAGAAAGAAGGTGAATCTTGTATATTTGTTGACTGGCATCGATTGAAGTTTGATTGGATTTGGATTAGATCTGGATTTGGTTGATGTTTTGTTGGTATATTTTGGGCATTTTTTTAACGTTGTAAAATCTGAGTATGTATGCACATCACGTTAAAATGCTTGATATCAGGCATTCATTCATTCATTCATTCATTCGTTCTACAGCTGAAATATGGGCTATTTATATATTTCATCTCTTCCAATACTTAAGTCATTCTGTAACTTTGCGGGTAGGTTTGGTAGTTTGTATTGTTTTTTAGTTGAATTGAATTGATTTGATTGTGCAAACATTGATGTTAATTAATTTATATGGCATGAAATATTTAACACAACGTACTTAGCCCAGAAATAAAAATAGAAAAAAAAAGTTACCAAATTCTTCAGTGATTTTTTGTTCCTTTTTTCTTTTTTTTCTTAGATTCTTTGTCTTCGTTTCAAACCGCTAATTATTATTTTCTCTCCTTCAGTTATTTCTTTTATTAATAAATTAATCAATTTTTTTTCTCTTTTTTCTCTGTTCTTTCCACTTTCTTTCTTTATTACAACCATCACAACCACAACCACAATCACAACCATCTCTCAAAGGTATCACCACCGCTTCACACTAATTTCCAGTACCGTTCACCCAATCCTGCTTATTTCGCCCTTTGACTATATAAACAACCCGCACTATACTACATTCCCTTCCATTCCTAATCTACTTACATCACCAATAACCCTTTTCTATTCATAGTCGTTATAGCTATCTAAAATAATGCAAAAATGACCAAGTCCGAGATTTCCCAGCAGCAACAACAACAACAGAACCAACAGCAATCTACTAAACCAAAGAAACCGAAAACTCCAAAGATATTCCCATGTACTGGCTACGGTGATTGTAAAATGACCTTCACCAGGAGTGAACATCTCGCTCGTCACATTAGAAAACATACAGGTGAACGACCATTCAGATGCCAATGTAATAGGTACTTTTCTCGACTCGACAACCTTCGTCAGCACGTCCAAACTGTACACGCAAATGAACAACACTTTCTAAACCCTGCTCCTGTGTCATCACCAATAAGGTATCCATGCTACATGGATAACAATCAAGTACAACCTCCTCTTCCACCCCTTCCCTATACTTCACAAAAGCAGCAACAACCACAACAACAGCCGCCGCAGCACCAGCATCAGCAACAACAATCACAATCTCAACCACTACAGTTACAGCTACAGCAGCAACAACAACAACAACAGCTTCCTTTACAGCTCTCTCCCATCTCCATCTCAAGTAATCATTCTCACAATAGTAGTCAACACCACCATCACCATCATCATCATCAGCCACCACCGCCTTTGGACTTTTCCTACTCGAACAATCCTCACCCTCCCACACAACTTCCACCCCTCCCTACAACCCCAATAAGCTCGACCTCAAGCACAAACAGCTGGTTATCAAATGTGTTATGTCCTACTCCCGCTCCACCCACCCCCAAGACTCCATTAAGCTCAATACCTATACACCAAATGCCACAACCACACACAGCTATACAATTCGAAGACCGTCCTAGAACCTGGGGCCCAATGCCACATCAACAAGACTTGCAACCAGCCCCAAGGGACAGAACGTCTTTACCAACGCAACTTCCAAGTGTGTCTCATCTATTACAACACCAAATCCCTCCACCGTCGTCGCTAGCACATGGAGCTGGATTACTGCCAATAGCAGATCAGAGACCAGACCCTGGAAGCCACGCGCGTGTGAATATACTCAATACTACTAAACCGCTGCCGCCGCTGCCGAAGGAAGAAGACGAAGAAAGAGAGATGGACGGAATGGAGGTTTTGATGCAAGCAGCAGGAGTGTGAATATATCGTGAAGACAGGGATGAAAAACGATGTACATATACTTACAGTCTTTTTTTTATTATTCATTTTTTTCTTATTAGTTATTTGTTTTGTGTCCTGTCTTTTTATTGTACAGTTGATACAGCTTGACTTTTTTTTACCTTCGATTGCATCCTGTCTATTTATTGTACAGTTGATACAGCTTGAATTTTTTTCTATCACGATTGCATCCTGTCTATTTATTGTACAGTTGATACATATTGACTCTTTTACTTTCGGTTGTGTCCTGTCTACTTATTGTACAGTTGACAACAGCTTGACTTTTTTTTATAAATCTTTTGTTCTTTCGGTTTCGCTTGTTTGCTCGTCTGTTCTTTTTTTTTTCTGGGGTGTTTATTTTTTATTGTCATTACTGTTGAATCTCTAATATGTGTGTTTATAGATCTATATTCTTTGTTATTAATAGGTTTTTATAATGTGTGTTCGTGCGTGTGTTGTTTTTGTTTTTTGTTATTTTGTGTATGTATACATGTATATTAGTTGGGTGAACTACGAGTTTTGTTTTATTTTATCTCTGAATTTTTGATGGGCGTGAGCTTCGGGATCGAATTGGGGCCCTGGAATACGTGGAAACGGCGAGATCTGTTACTGGAAAATGGTTGGGGGAATGGTCGGTGCCTGGAAGAAAAGGACTGGGTGCATATAAAAAGATCGTGAAATCATAATATGTAGGCAGGCAACACATACAAAAAAGGCGAGAGCTTAACTGTCAATTAGTGCATATATACGCTGTAACCTTATGTGCCTATAACAAGCACTAGTCGTAGTTTAGGCATCGTTACGGAGGATAGAATGAAGTTCAATGGAAAGGAAAAGACGAATGCGTATGGAGTGAGGAAAAGAGTGAAGTATTGTAGATTTACTGTACGTATGAAGTGGAGGAAAGTACGAATGCGTAAAAAAACGGGTTAATGCACAATAAAGAGGCATTTTGCTGGTGTGGCCGTAGGTCTGTTGTGTTATAGTGCGTAAGTATAGGCAGACCATATCGTAACTGTCCTGTCGTACGGCAATTCACATTAATATGGTATTTTGAGTATTGGGCGTAGACAAATGGAGTGTCTTTACGCTGGTGCCCGTGCTAAATTGGATTGCAAGATTATAATAGCTAGGATAATGTTTACCACAATAATATTATGTAGATTCAAATTTAGAATAGCTACAAATGAATGAGTCCGTAACTTATTAAAATATCACACATCAATCCGGACCCTTTACTTCCATAAATCACAGAACTGGTGCGGCTTTTGGTCTCTTTTTATACTGTATACAAATTTACTGTATACACATAATAACAAAAGGTGTAAAGAAGATAAAATGGTGTACCGGAGTTGGTGCTTTATAAACAAACGTTGGTCTGTGAGGAGTTGTGAAATGTGGTAGGTGGTAGTTGGCTGTAAAAAGTGTTATTTGTTCGTGCGATAAGAATGAGTGGTGCATATAGTAGTGCTACACAAAGGGAAATTGAAATTTGCAAGGTATAACCAACAACAAAAAAAGAGTGGGATCTGGATGTGGGATTAAAAGAGTGAGATAGGTGTCAGCAAGAGATATTGGAAGGTAATATAGTTGATTGTGGAGTACTAAAAGTGCTTTTCGATTATAGAGTACGAATAGAAGCCTCTTGTGATATAACTTATTGAAAAATAAAGTCTTTTTGTAGTGTGCAGTACGAAAGCCATGTCTTTCTGTGATAGCATACTTAGAGTAACGTCTTTCTGTAACAAAAAATACTAAAAGTAAATTAATGGTTTAGTACTACACCAAGCAATATTTACAAAAAACAAAGTCCAAATAAACCTGTCTGCTTTTATACACTGTTCAAAATGGAACAGCGGTTTGGAAAATACTCTCAGTCACCAAATTCACTTGTAGACCTGTCATAGTTTGTTGGTCCTTTGACAGCACTTTTATTTCTTTTATAACTTTTTTTTCTCCGATAGAAAAGGGATGCCGGTATATCGTTGTATTATGTTCATCGGTCAAGCAATTTTGTAGCTACTCTTTTTCTGGTCTAGGGCGACTCTAGCAGATAGATGTTTTGTACGTCGTGCATTTGTGTAAGTTCGGTCTTCAATTGTTGAATGCGCTGTATGAATAAATGGTTTGATCAGTTTGTCAGTGTTGTTTTTTTACCTGAATGTATATGAAGTTGAATAGAAAATGGATGGTACTGGGTAAAAAGATGAAAAGAGAGAGTGTTGCGGACTTATATGTTAAGGAACCGATTTTGGGGAAGCTTTTCTATGAAAAAGGAAAGTGGTAGTTCACAGATACCAATCTATGCAATCCAAAGTAGCGATGTTTTGTTTGTTAGTATATAAAGATAAATACTGGAAGACTTTTCAGTTTATAGCAATTATCTATACTTGAAGGTGTATTCCAGGATTTCTATAGTTTGTTAAAGAAAGTCAGAAATCGTTGGCCTTTGGTTTTTTGTGATGTTATGATAGTTTATATATCTTATATATTGACAAGCTGGATATATCTTCTTTTTTTCATTTGTGATAAACTTTTTACTATATTGTAATGATTTACTTGTATATTCAAGCCAAAAGATTAATCTCAAAATATTGGTGTATTATAAAATAACAGATTGGAATAAATAATGAACATTTATTTGTAAATAACATGTTACAATATATCAAAATCTATCAAAATAAAAGATCAAATCCCAGTTAAAATAAAGCATAGAAAATTTTGCTAGTGATATAGAAAAAAGGTACTTTTAGCTTCAATTGAAATCAAGCATATTTTACTGTGATTAGAATACGTTTTTCTTTACCATTCTACCACATACATACAATAGTTTCACCAAACAGTTGGTTGACACACAACTCTCGCTGTCGATACTTACCGATATATAAACTTGAAAATTATGAACTGCCATTAGAGAAATTTCAGAATGTGGCTGAACTAAATCAACTTTTTCAATTTCAAGGTGTATACCCAAACTACACTCAATGACACCAAATTCAAAATATATCTACTTTTAGCATCTTTGTGCACAGTCCAAACATAAAAACCAAGTATACGAGGAACAATCACCTTCCCAAATAGCTACAAAACATTAAACAGGCAGTAACTACCTGTGTGTAGAGAATCAACGAGAACTGTTATATGGAAAGATTGGCTGTGACTGGATTTATAAAGATGAAAAGAGAAAGACATGAAATTATCTGTATTGAGATACAGAACTGACTTCAAACGTTTTGATACCAATGTAGTTTTGCTACAACTACGTTCAAAATCCTGTAAAATACTCTATTTTAGAGAAAGGGGGCAGTACTACTCAATTTACTGCAACAGACCCAGGCAGTTATGTACTGAAGCAAATAAACGGTATTCTAATATTCTTACAAATTATTCTAGTCTGATCTATCTACTTGGCAATAATGAAGCTGATTTACCGTACACTATTCTGCATTTTAGTATTATTTTTTTTGCTTTGACTTCTTTCTAAATGAACCGGTAATGTCATTTCCTGCTTTAACTAGTGTCTAAGTAAATTATTGGATACTTAAAATATTAACATGAATACACGCTGAAACGCCGCTACTATTTTCAAGTTTACTGTTCCAATACCAATTGCTTAACCACTATCCAATGATTTATTCCTCCAATGGCACAACTGCTCTTTAAAGTACGTTGTATGTAACGTTTTATCTAATAAAAGGGTGATGCAAATTCTATCTATCACCGGTTTACTATGTCAAGACACCAAAACCTGAATTCAATTATGTAAATTAACTGTAAACCAGTCAGCATTCAAAAGAATTCTCGTCGTATTCATCTAGTTTATTTAGCTTAGCTCCACGTAACAAATATAAATTCACATTGGAGAAAATCGTCCATGTCTACAGCTTTTAGGTGCCGTGTCTTACGAGTTGTATACAAGACAGAGTAATCAATATATTGGAACTGCTACTGCTACCACTATTGGAAACTTTATTTTCGCGTACATAAAGAACTGGCAACAATGGAAGATTCTGTTCGTCCAATCCAACTTTTGTATACTACTCTTGATATCTGTGTGTTACTGTAGTATGAGCGAGTCGTGTGAGTTGTAGGGGTAACTACTTTTGTCGTTTATCCTTTCATTTCCATATAGGGCATAACTGTACCTGGTTCACAATTTGGTTCGCATCGCATTCATGTACTACACCGAAGTCAAGCTGAATCTATCACACAGATGATTTCAGATCAAGTCTATCCCTTTCTAGTTTATCTCTCCATTTTATCGATAACATAATAACAAATACAGAATGTGTACTAGCGGCAACCCCCATTTCTCTATTTATCTGGCTACAATATCATGTTAATTTTAAGAACGCGCATCTCAGAATACCAACCCGTAAGCTACCATGTCATTTGTAAGATGTGTAGTTCTGATACATTTTAATCAGATTGGTGGTTTTGTATTCAAATATTCCTGAATTCATTCTTGTATTTCGTTTATTTCCATATACATTACATTTTTTGTTTGACCAACATCCAATATATCTGTTTTGCAATTTATCGCATCATCGATTCAACCGGCCGTCGAAACATACATCCACACCTTTAACATTATACCTTGCAAACGTACACGTCAATGACCAAATGCACGTATACGACATCCTATCCAACTATCCAACGAATCAACAACTACAGCTCTCCTGTCCTTGTCCATTTCCATTTCCGTTTTCCACATCAATAAGTTCAGACTCCCTCTCAAGTCCACTCCCATTCGCGCCTCCATTCCTCTGATCGCCCAACTCCGGCAACTCGCTCGCTATTTTCTGAAACAAGTTCTTCACATTATGTCCAATCTTCGCACTCGTTTCCACAAACCCAACCTTCAACTCCTTCGCCCTCGTCTCACCTTCCTCAACCGTGACCTCCCTTTCCTCCTTCAAATCCGTCTTGTTTCCCACCAGCACAATGACAACCTCGTCGGCACGCTCGGCCACTACGTCCTCAATCCACTTGCGCGCGTCTTCGAACGTGGCACGTTTGGTGATGTCGTAGACAACGACGGCTACGTTGCTGTCGCGGATATAGGAAGGGATCAGGGACCGGAACCGCTCTTGGCCGGCGGTGTCCCACAGTTGAAGACGGATGGTCCTGTCGGGGAGGTACATGGTCTTGGACATGAAATCAATACCGATAGTGGCTTTGTATTGCGAGTCGAAGGAATCGTACATGAAACGGGAGAGCAGGGACGTCTTGCCCACGGATTGGTCGCCGAGGAATACGAGCTTGTATTTTTCAACGGGTTGTGCGCGTTTATCTGACATTGTTTTTTAATCGTGTTTATAAGTGGATATTGGATATTTTCTAAATAATTTTAGTTGGTATCTTTGAAGTTAATAACTATCAATTGAGATGTAAATGAAATTTGGTATCGTCTCGTTGTATAGTTTGCAATCTAACTCAATTTTGTTTGGTCTAGTACTATCTTGCGAATAAACAAAAAAAGACTCAGTTAACCTTTGATTTCTTGTTTCTTTTCTTTACTTCCAGCTGGTGTGAATAGTCCCGTAATAGTATATATATTTGGAGAAATATAAAAGATTCAAGTCCGCAAGTGTGCTGTAACTAGAAAAAAATTAAAAAAAGAGAGAAGAAATTATGTGACAGCTGGATGGAACTGAAAAGGGGGGGTTAGGGGGTCAAGTTTCTTGAGTGAAGAAGGAGGTATTTTACCACTGTGTACAGTATTGTGTACTGCCCAGCTATCGTACTGAGTTTATAACAATACTTAAAAGATACATCTTGGGAAAATGACTTTATACTATATTTTGTACCGTCTATATCCTATCTATGCCGGTACAGTACTTATTCTATCCTTATCAGCGCATAAGAATAAAGTCCACCAACCAGGCCATTGCTTATTGTGCAGGCCACCTCAGCCACCACCATCACCAGTTCTCCTTCATGTCGACCCTTGCAATTTCTATACAACTTTCACGACATTTTGTATTTTCATTTTCATGTTGGTATTAGCATATCCAAGTGAATAACTATGAATCGTTTAACTCATCGGCTCTAAAAACAACAATGGAATCAGGGTTAACACAAATCAAACCATAAACTAAAAAAAGCTCACTGCATTGTAAACATGACGTTCAACGTAAAATTATATCATCTTTATATCTGTATACACTATACCTCTATTAATATAGATAAATATATTCATTCATTAACTACCGATTCATTCCATTACTCATCTCTCCTTCTCTGCTCTCGTTCTTTAGCAAGTTCTCTCAGCAACTTTTGCTTGTCGCTCAGTGTTTCAGTGTTTTCTTCACCACCCAACACCCGAACACTTCCAAACCATCCACCTTCATCGTAAAGTTTGCTGTCACCTTCGGCATCAATCAGACCTGGGCCATCATAGACATCTCCATGTCCAGTTACCCCAGATATGCTCTTGCCACCACTTCTTGGTCCAAAAGGATCCAAAAGAGCAGCATCCTTTTCAATTTGGCTCATCAGTTGCAGAAATTCTTGCCCATGCCCACTGTGCACATTGTGGGCAAGTTCATGAAACAAGACCTTTTTGATTTCATTGAAATTCCTGAACCCATCGTAAGCATCAGTCCGCAGTCGCAGTTCAATAACCTGGCCTTTATTTCTATTAAGTCCTAATAACTTGCCACCTTCCCATGAGTTAGACGATGGGTCAAGTTCGGTTAATACGGGTATGCTCCATTTATACTTGTTCATGACGGCTCTCACGCCTCGGTCGTCACGGAGACGCTTCATTATCTCCAGGGCCTTTTCTGGGTTCGGCAAGAACGGTAGTGGGGAGAGAGTTTCAAAGGAGTACTGCTGCTGTTGCTGTAGTTGTAGTTGTTGGGGCAGAGGTAAGTCTGATCTTGCCAGTCTAGCTGAAGATAAGGTTTTAGAGCGGCGACTTCTGCGTTTGAGTCTTTCCAATTCTTCTAGCTTATGCAGTTCAGTTTGCTTGACTTCACGGAGTTTGTCTATGGGAGTACCCATTAACATGATGCGCTTGCGAACCTGGTCCGTAGGGAAAACGTCCTTAACTAAAAGAGATGAACGACTTGGTGTCCGTTTTATCATGCCAGTTTTTGGAGCAAAGAGCTTTTGGTTGTCTATGGGGATGCTTGACTCGTGTTCAATCAGCTCATGCAGGACTTGCAGAGTGGTTGTATCTGGAAGAGAGACATGAGTTGGTTTTCCCTTAAAAGTGATTGTTAGATCGACGGTTGCCATTGTGGTGTAGTTATTGTTGCTGTGGTTATTGTTGATGTTATCGATGTTGCTGCTGTTAAAGTTGTTGTATTATCTATGATATGAGTGTGTTGTGTTATTGTGCTTCAGGTATTTGAAAGTAATGTTAAATATTCAAACACAAAAATGACAAAAATAGTAAGGGGGTGGTTGTGAATTTCAAATATGAGGAAAAGAATAAACAAAGAGAAGAAGTGGAAGTAAGAAAAAGAAGAAGAAAGGGAGAGAGAGATATTTATTTTTAATTTTTATTTGACTTTATTTTATTTTTGGGTGGCAATCTACAAAGTGTACAAATCAACACAAACTTATTTACTATTATAATCAAGCTCATAACAAATTTATATTTATATAGATAGATTCATATAACCACAAGATAATAGCAGAGATCTAAGCAGAATTCGTCGCTCTTATTGACTAAGAACCTACATAGAAAGAATCGTCTAGTACGTAGAAAGCCATAAAGTCAGTTCAAACGAAGACTGAGAAAGAGCCAGATTTGTATATGCTGACTGCCATTTGTAATACACTGTAATTCTGCCTGGTTCTATTTAAACCAAACTCAGACCGCTTGAGCTTTAATTTGAGCTTTAACTTGGGGCTGTTTATGTTGATAAGTCCGGGCTGTCAACAACACTAGCGATACAGATGAACACTCGTAAATTTCTGTCATGAAGGAACTCAATGGGTTTGATTGAGACATACACCACGCCTGGCCTGACTATGTCTCTGCTCGATTAAAGCGAGCTCAAATGGTCACTCGTTCACTCATTCCTATAGCTTCATGTAAAACCTTGCCCCATAGGGTCTAACTTGTTTGGCCACTCACTCATCCATAGAGTTAATGCTTAGAAATAAAAATAGACATAAACGAATAATAACAACCAATGTTTGATCGGCAAGTTCCATTTCATTCCATTGTTCTACTCATTTTATTTCATATATCTCATGTTCCATCAAATCCCACTTTATGCGCACAAACCATGATTTTTGTGAAACTGTAAATGCTCTCCGTCACATCGAAACTGGCTGAGAACCATGACAGGGATTACGGCTAGTGCTATACCCGATGGTGTCCAGCACTTACTATGATTTCCAGGGAAATCTTTTCCTGAACTCCCAGCTGGTTCAAAGTATCCAATAAAGAAAAATCTAATAAAATCTTGTACAATTTTTGTTTAATAAGTGGACAATATAACGAGATCACCCTTTTTATCGCAAAGTATCTGTCATCTGCACTTGACATATTTCACGCAGTGTTTTGAAAATCAGTTCTAGCCAACATTCTTTACTTACAAACTAAGTCACGATCTACTTCTATATTCCACCACTAACATAAATCTATTCTTTCAGCCTACTTCAAAACCATCATCTCAACCTCCACACCCCTTACACCAATCAAGTAGCTATCACTCCACAAATAGAATGCCATGAATACTACTGTATATAGCTGAAACCCTCAAAACCTCCAAACTGATCAGATTCTAAAAAAACAAAAAAACGAAAACAGGTCAGCCGTACGTCACGTTGTAAGCAACCGTTGTCACCTACACATTTTTTGCTTTTGCCTAGAAAATGTTTATTTATCAAGATTCTGGCTAAAGTGTTACGTTTTAAAACGTAAGCTAGATGCCATAAATAAAAGCTTTCAATACCTTGACCGTTATGCTAACTCGCTCTCTCAAGCGAGGTCTTATAATAGACTTATATCGTATTGGACGTCAAATATGAATAGTAATAAGTTAAGCTTGAGTTATTTTGCCCATATTGAATGGAAATTACTAACCTCAATACATGTCTCCTAAGAATTGAGGAGAGTATTATCGGAAGACTCTTCAAATGTATTCATTAATACGTAAGATGACAGTAAAACGTCTATGCCCATATGTTTGTATACGAGTTACTTGATGAGGATTAAATTCTAATTCACCAAGTTGAGTATTTGTTTTAAATATTAAGCATTTTACATTCGGCAAATGAAATAGATTTCCTTTCTTCAGCTGTGATTAACATAATAAAAGCTCTTGAACAAACATATCTAAGGGCCAGTTCTGTTCACCTCTATAAATGTATAAATGTATAAGTCTATATAATTACGTAAGCCTCTATATTTGAATAAATGTATAAAGTTACGGGGTCTATAAATGTATAAGTCTATAAAAGCACGAAAAATGATAGCGAATATTTGCTGCTCCTAACCCTACAAAATTTCTAATTTTTGAAATCTCTATAATTTATGTCACGTGACCTTTTAGAAAATATAGATTTATTCATCAAAATAGGTAAATATCTCTATGTTTTTTTTGTATGGGGAAAAATGATTTTTTCAAAAGAGCGAAGTTCTAAATTGGGTTTATCCATATATACAGAAAAAAAAGAGAACACAAAAAGTCTATAATATAGACTTATAGAGGTGCAAACAGAGAACACGAATAAAAGTATATTTGACACAAATTAAATTATGCGCCGCCTTCAAATTAAGGTTTTAACATGGTCACCTATCTTTTGCTAAACCATTTGCACAAATTAATTTATGTCAGTGCGAATAGAACACGAATAATTGTATAAGTCTATAATATACACTTATACAATTATTCGTGTTCTATTCAAAACTTTATTTCTCTATAATATAGACTTATACATTTATAGAGGTGAACAGAACTGGCCCTAAAGTAAAATTTTAATAAAAAAAACTACTACAGGAAAGTTAATATGGTAAAACTACCATTGAAAAACTACTATTGAAATAATATTAGTGAGTATTTGAAATTGAATAGTTACTAAAGTGCATCAATCTTACAGTAGCAAGCCTTTTAGGAAGGTTGTACTCAATAGAGGCTTATTATGATGAGCTGCTTGCATATATGGAATGGAATTTCGATCGAATCTTTTCACTTTCAAAATCTTTGGCACATTTAGAATATGGATCGAATTCTTGCATGTATGGTAGATGTCCAATACCTAGAGTTGAAGAACTGATATTGATTACTGTAGCGTGTAGAAAAATTTCATCAAGTTCAAATAGACAGCAAGTAAGTTTTTGAATGAACAAATAGATTTTTGAGTCTAATTTTCAACTGCACAGAGATATATTTACAGAGTAAGATAAACTTGATTAATGTGAAACTAAACATTGACAAGATTCAATTAGTATCCGGGTTTTGAAAAAGATTTGTGGGGTGAACACGTAACGAACATCTGTGCAAGGTGGTAGCATTAATTTTCATTGAACAAGTAGATTCCAAGAAATTGAAACTCAACCTTTTTGGTCATAAATCTACAGACACTATCACAATTTCATTAATGCTAACTAGAGCTATAAGAAAACTTAGTATTGACTTTATGAACGAGTATCTTAGTGTGTACTGCGATATACATAATCTAGTGAGCTATGATGCAAGATAGTGAAAATATTTTTGCTACTACTACTACTACTACTACTACTACTACTACTACTACTACTACTAGTAACCAACAGATTCCAAGAATTTAATGTTGGAAAGGCTAGCATAAGCTTTGATAGAGTTTTACTATTTCTGGTACGAACCAAAGCTCTATCAAATAGATACCTGTGTTTAACTTTTCAAAAGGCTTCTTACTGTATGCACGTAGTAGGTTGAAGTGTAAGTTGACAGAAATGCTTTTTGAAATGAGCAGATGGATATTGAGAACTGAAAGTTTAGGCATTTGATAGTATGAACGTGCTGTTGGTGCTGTTGGCGCTAATCAAATTCTTATTAAAAGCGGATTAGCTTTGACTTCCAAAAAGTTATTTAGCGCACACAAGCAGTAAGTTGTAGCGTGAGGTGGTAAAAGCTACCTTTTCAAATAAAATGATAGATTTAGAAAATTTAAAGATTAGACTCGTAGCACATGTTTTTAAAAATTACCAGAATGCTATCAATAATGGCCAAAATCCTAAAGAGTCTAATTAGATCTGTCTTTCTAAAAAGTTTTTGATTCTCAATACTCATGGTAAGTCATAGTGCGTGGTGGCGGAAACAGCTTTTTGAAATAAGAGGATGGTTTTTTGAAGTTGAATTTTTGAACATTTTGGTTGTATTTCTGGGCAATATAAAATTGCTATTGGTGCTATATAAGGCTTTATCGAGATTAGATGAGCTTTGAATTTCTCAAAATGTCGTTTAGCGCGTACGCATAGTAAGTTATAGTGGGAGGTGGTGAAAGCAACTCTCTCAAATCAACAGACATATTTGTTGATTTTGTAGCTTATAGACTTTTATCGTATGTACAGTACGTCAAATTGCTATTACTTCTTGTCAAAATTTAATGAAAAATGGTTGGTACTGAGTCTTTTTTTAATAGTAATTTTATTATGTAGGCACATGGTCAGTTATAATGTGAGGTAGTAAATAGATACAATTTCTTGAATGAACGGACGAATTTTAACAAACCACTATTTGAGCGCTGGACATAATTTTTTACAGAGTGCCGTTATGATGTTGATATAAATAAAATTTCAACAAATGTCAATCGGTATTAACATTTTCATAGGGCTTTTTAGTGTTCGCGTAGTATGTTACAATATATATAAGGTGGTATTCTTCAGTAAACTTTCTGATTGAGAATAGCACGATACTAACTGCTACCGATTAACAGTTTCTATCCAAGCATACACCCCTGTGTAACCTTCCCAATACCCGGCTCCACTCAGATTCTTTGAAGTCTTTCGCTCAAAGGGAGAACCCAACCTTTCCCACACCCAAACGAAAAAAAATTGGCACGGATGGGGGAAACCGAACCCACTGCTGCTTTTTGGGATCCCAACTCGAAAAAAAGCACTTAACAACCATCACTGATTGTTGCATCAAAAGCAAAAAATGACAACCGAGGGATTCGAACCCTCGCCTCCGAAGAGATAAGAGCCTTAATCTTACGCCTTAGACCGCTCGGCCAGATTGCCTTTTCTTATTTTAAGAATTTTCAGGAAATATATATTGTATTGTTTGTGCATTTTGTTTAAAGAATATGTTATAGATGACCACTTATTTGTGGAATATTTTGAGTATTCATGAGTCTTAAATTTGAATATCATTGTGTACTGCAACTTTCAAAGCTTTCTTGTAAAAAAATTTGATATTTCAGGTGGGTTTTTGATGAACTTCAACTTTTAGTTATTTTTTTACAACAGTAAGCAAAGTCTTAAAATAAAATACACTGAGATATCTATAACGAGTAAGATCACTTAGCTCAGAGCTGGCCATGGTTGCCTTCGAAAGAGAAGCCAGAATATTTATTTGTGCCCTGTCTGGCTAATAGACAAATAACACCATATTAAAATTTTGGGCAATTAGTTCTGTAATGCCTAATAAGGAGACTCCACTACGTCATGGATGTCGTATAGCTTGATGAATAACGGGGTCTAAACAAGTCTACTAGTTGAATATATCATTAACGTTGAGTGACATAACGACTTCTATTTGTAAGTCTAAAAAATCTATCTAGAGTAGAGCACAGAGCTAGCCCCAGAAATTTTTCTCTTGTTCGGACTTGTCAACTCATTTGTACACTCGTAGTAAAGTAAGTCAGTATTCTAATATTAAACAATTATTGATGGAAATCTTTGAGAAGGTGTGAGCAGGGTGAGTTCATTACCTGTCACAACTGTTTGTAAGCTTGAAATTTTTAGTTTTAGATTTTTAGAAGTTTTACAACTGACTCAGGGTAGTGTAACGTCCACCACAATTACCTTTAAGCACTGATTATACGTGCTTCTCTGGGGCTTAGTTTCTTTTAAAAGGTTTTGTGTATTCATAAAAATTGGAATTTTTTCTCTGATATATTTGACGACTATCAAAGCTTTTCAATTTGTCAATCTATAAACCTCTGGGCAGTTCCATGGCGATATTCACAGTACATCCCAAAAGGATCATGTTAAAACTGCTTACCATGATTTTATATATTTTCAAAAGGCCATTTCTGACTACTCTACAACTTTGTCTACAATATGTGCACTAGTTAGTGTGTTGCAATATCATACCCAAAGAAACAGCTGAAAAAATTCAGTACTAAGTGAAGTTGGATAAGCTTTTGAAGTATACCAATAACTGCACTTGCTAGATCTGTCAATAAAACTTTGGGACACTGGCTTCTATAAACCACCGATTCTATTTAAAAATTGTTCCGGCCTTTGTCCATCACAGCCTTTTATGGAAAAGGTATCAAGTATACAGATTATTTTTGAAACATAAATAACCTCCATCGCGCTTAGAATTTAATCAATGCCACAAATTTACAGGACCAATGAACGCTTGTCCCATTTTTTGGGTGTATATTGAAGCAAGCAAAGTAAAGGTATTCTGAGTCTTAACCAGTTTAAGATGCTTTTTTTTAGAAGGAACGCCTAGTAAATACCTGCTATTGTTAGTTGCATGTTCACCGTTTCAGTTGATCCAGTAATTCATAATATTCTAATCAAGCAAACAGTAATATATTTGGACCAGCTGGAAATTGTTGATACCTCAACTTTATAGTTGTTGTTCAGTACTTGATTGTTTGCAAACAGAGGTTAACATATTACACCCACAGATCCCTGTCCTTTCAACTTTTTTCCAAAATATGATCATTTACTTAACTGCGAAGCTCGAACTTAGTAAAACACATTCCAGCAGTTTTTCCTATTACCGTTCTTACAATTAAGACTACTAGAAGTTACCTAAAGCAGCCTTACCAGTTTTATCTTCTAGGCTCAAAGTCTGGTACAAAGACATTTTATAGGATACTTACAGCTAGAAATTTGACGTTTTGAATGTCAATGTTAATGTTTTATAGTGAATTGCTATTAAAGTGGGTTTGTTTCAAACTTAACTGTCAAACAAACGTACTCAAGACCTTCATTTTTTTACAATACAATGCATCAATCCGATTGTCCCCTCGTAGTACGCTACATGTTCATCTTCAATCTTTAGTCGGCACCAAAGAAGCTTCAATGAGAATGAAATCTTTATTATTGGCCTACATTTCATATAGTTGGTCAAGTTATTGTAAAGTAGGGTATTCATATAAACGATTTACTGGTTCTTTGACTAGTTTTTTCAGAGTTTTATCAAATATGTTGTCAAGATTTTTCAGAAGTTGGCTTTCATATTGAATTTTTGATGCAATGGCACATTGTTTTATAAAAGCAGAAATATTCTACATTCAAAAAAAGCTCAATTCTACAACAAATTATTTACTCTAGTTTTTTTAGTATTGTACTGAAATGCAATAAAAAATATAGCTAATTCAAATCTCAGTTTCCAAAAATTACATGATTCTGCTTCACATCCCCGTTACCGGGGGTTATACCACACTAACATCTTCTGTCCTGGTTAATACCCCAACGCTCACATACCAAACCTGGGTACCGACCAACGAGTTGGGCAGTTGATCGAATATTCTTCATACGTTGGTGTACCAATTTAGATGCTCTGTTTTTTGGCCACTGGCTTACAGATACGATCTTGTATCTTGTTGCAAATATGAAGTCTGGACACTTTTGTATAAAAAAGAGTAGTTTATGTCTGTGACGTAGTTATTTGGCGCGCTTATCTCATAATTAATAGATTGGATTTCAGGTGAAGAACAAAAATTCTGAGTCGGCAACAACAGGAAATTAGCACACCCAATAAAACAGTTCTTTCTATCATATATGTTTGTTTACATTTCAGTTACTATTAGCTACAAAACAAATATACCCAAAATCTGACGGTAATACCAACGGACACAGAAGGAGCTAACATATGTGAGCTTTCAAATTTTATCGTAGCCTTACATTTCCAACTGTTTTTTTGACTCTTTTCTAGTTGTCAATTAGTTCTTTACCTTTCACTATAGCTTCTTTCAGTCCGGTCCGTTTTTCTCCATTTCTTCTCACTATTAATTCCTGAGCGCTTGTAAGTTATATCTATACATAAGTACAAACTGTACTGTACACTTTAACTTTTACCGCTCCACAATGTACACAACCCACAGATTCCATTGTTTTTTCTGGACCCATGAAGTTGACAAGGTAAAAAAGTGTACTGGACAATGTCAACTTGACTGGTTGCGACGGGTATCAAGTGAGATGTTAGAGACGGTTAAAGCAGCTATAGTAGCTGTGTCGATGTGAAGAAATTGTTTACAAATGCAAACGAGATACAGATGCAATCGATATGAAGAAAAATAAATTACTAAGAACTTATACACAAAACTGTCAACCTACCGGGTCCACAAAGTATTTCGAAAAAAAAAAAAAAAAAAAAAAAAAATGTATAAACGTCAATAATATTGCATATTCTTCATCTTGATATATACAAGACCACTATATATTCATGCATTTTCAATATTCCGCCACATTTCCCAACGACCAAACCCATCTCACTCCCTTCTCAAAACACCTCCTAGCTCCAGCACCGCTACCAATGACACCAGTTATTTTCATTTTACGCGCTGCGTCTGTAAATTCGTTATCAACCACAACTACAAGATGACTACTAGTATAGCCAAAACTTAATCATTTCCACTATCAACATACAGTACTTCTGTATTATATGTTTTCTACATTCATGGGACATCATGTAAGCGTACACCTTGTAAAAGGTTTCGTCACAACCGTACTGTACCTAAAGATTTCTAGTTTACTATATTGGCAATAGGGTGTACTACGCAAGGTCAACATTTGATACTAGTAATTTCAAGCTCTATATGCCTCACCATGATCGCCTCAAGTACACGTCACGTAGTGACTGCTTTAGCAAAGTCTATTGTCCCAGCTTACTGGCCACCCGAACTAAACAAGACTAATAACTACATAAGGTGTAGATACAAAACAGATCAGGTTTTGGGACCCGGGTTTCCATGCACGCTGTCACTTCATTTTTATCCATCTTTATACTTGTGTTAAAGCTAGCATGGCTGACATTCATCCATCTACAGTAAATATATATGAGTTCACAATGGTATGGATACATCTATTTACAGAAACAAAGTATACTGCAAAAACTGAAAGAACCTATTATGACATAACTTTTTTTTTTTTTTTTTTTTTTTTTTTTTTTTTTTTCTTTTCTTCTCTTGACGGTTTTATCTGTATTGACGTAAACCAATAGATCTATAGAAATAATGTTGAAAATTAAACACCTTCAACAAATGTACACTACGTAATTTACTACACTACGATATTACAAAAATTTTAATAGGAAAAAAATAGATACGACAAGTGCGCTGTTCTAACGTATCTGACGCACCAGCCAAAACAAAAGTTTGCAGAGAGTTAGACAAACATTAAAAATTCAGTTTAAATAGTGTATAAATATATATATTCCGTATAATATAATAGCATACGTCCAGTATAATATACAAATATACGTGTGTACGTTTTGTTACATGACAAATCAGAAAAAGACTCAAAAAGCTCAACCATCTAATGACTAACGCTAATCAACCCGAGTCTCTTCTCACAGCACCAAGTCACAAGCAAATAACCATATAAAGAAAATAAAGAATAAAGAAAAAAGAAAGCCAGCTCTCTCTTCAAGCCTCGACCCTTTCCTCTTCAATCTTGGCCTCTTTAGCAACATGGCACAGACTAGCCAAGCTCAGCACCTTCATCGGCTTCTGCTCTCTGACTTCGGCCGCCGCCATGCACAGGTTTGCAATACCCTGCGGATACGCGTAGTTAGGCTCCGGTGGCGTCAGCGACTTGAGACTGGGGAGCACCACACCGCCTGAGCTCATTGTGCGGATTGGTGGCGGGAGCCGCGAGTAGTCAGAGCGGACGGGGATGGATAAAATAGGAGGATGGGAAGGGGGTGAGTAGTATGATGACCGTGGTTGTTGAGACTGGGGTTGTGACTGGGATTGGGATTGGGAGTGTGATTGGTGGTTTAGTGAGTGCTGTTGGGACTGGGGTTGAGGTTGGGGTCGGTGTTGTTGGTGTAGTGGTGGTGAAGGGGATGGAAGTGAGTAAAGGGGTGTGTTTGTTATGGCTGGCACTAGGTTTGAGCCAGAGTGTGAAGAGGATTCAGGGTACATTTCCAGAGGCAGGGAAATATTTTTTAGTCGGTCATCATTAGAAGGCTGTGTCAGATTAGGCAGGTCTTCTTTTTTGTAGTAGGAAATTAAGTGTAGTTTCAGGTTTGTCGATGTGGTAAGCGAAAAGCTTTGCTTGTACAAACCGTTTACCTTGTACCTACAGCTTTCATCGCTCTCGTGGTCGTCACTTCCAGAGTCAGCTCTTTTTCTTTTCTTGTTGTTGTTGCTTGGTGCAGTGTTGCTGCTGCTGTTTGCAGAGCTAGTTTTCCGACTTGACTTGGAGGTATCCATTTCTCTGTATGACAAGAAGGATCCGGACACTCTGGAAGCGCTCCAGGACTTTCCGTCAGTCCATCTTCGCATTCCAGCTTCGCGTTCGTCCCAGACATAGATGCATCCAGACTGAATTTGGAGACGTTCTCTTTCAGAGAGTCTTCTTCTAATTCGGGGGATTAGGCCAAGTCTGCAAGCTTCGAAAAGAAGCAAAGCGTCAAGTTGGGTCTTGACGTGGCCATGAAAAGATTCCATATGATTCATTTTTTTTTATTTGTTGTTCTTTGAATATGGATTTTATTGAGTGGTTTTTTTTTAATTTTCTTGCTTTCTTTCTTGGAATAGTTTTATCGAGACAGGACTAGCAAAAAGTCAAAATTTCCAAGATGGCATAGAATGGAATAGATAGATGGAACAATAAATAAACAAGATGAGTAGATGCAAATATGAGATATGTTAATATCAAAATGAATAAGAAAACTTATAAAGAGAAAAGAAAAAAGGAGAAAAAAAAGGAAGAAGGGAAAAAAAGAAGGAAAGAAAGAAAAGAAAGAAAAAATATGAAATTGGCTAATTTAACGGTACAAAATAAACAGTCTAAATAAGACATGAACTTGGCTCAGTTCTTGACTTTTCGTTGCCAAGTTTTGATTCTAAATTCTTTAAATTTCCGCATATCCCATAACCCCAACCCCACTGTCATTTTGTCACGGTCACAGTCACTCTGCGCTGCGCTACAACTATACAAATGTTGTTGTTTTTTTGTATTTAGGGGAGGGTTAAACCCGCTTTACGAGCAGGAAGAAGAAGAAAAAAAGCAATTATTGAATGGAATAAAAGACTAGAAGTGAGTTATTATCCACCAATCAGAACGGGATAAACGGCTTGATCCAATTGCAACTTTCTTTTTGTTGCACGTCATTTTATTATTATTTTCTTACATAAGGAATGTAGTTAAGTTTGTTGCCAAGAGTCAACTCAAAATTTTTATTTTGACTGCTTAAAAGTGCGCAAGCTTAATTTTCTCTATTTTGTTGTTGATGATGTTCTTTGGCCATGGAGGAAAGACATGAATATTGGATTCGTGAATGGACATAACTACACATTCTGGACTATTTTATGATAGTTGAATCTGTTTATTCTAGTATGTTAGTTGGTAGATGTGTGTGAAGCCACCAAATTTTTCTATTTTAAGGACGGCGGCCATTTTTAATGTTTGGCTGGAATGACTGATTGAATACGTAATTAATTTAGAATTTTCCACCATTAAAGCCCCTCTTCCTCCTTTACATTGCCAGCCAAAGGCTCAAAGCAGAGTAGAGCAAAGCAAAGCAAGACAATCCTGCTTGTTCTAGTGCTTCTTCTCTTTCTCCTTTTCCTTCTCCTGACGCGTGTTTTACTGAATGATAAGTCAACTTTTATACAGAAGCTGCAGTTGATACTGCTCTAATCCCTTTCTTTTCCGCATTTTTTTTTTTTTTTTGTGAGTGTGGATGTGCATGTGTATGAGATATTTAGCCTTAGAGCAGTTTATATAATTGGCACCAACAACAACAAAATAAATACGAAAAAAATCTATTTAACATACTAAACCAAACCATCTGAGCCATATGGAGACATAGACTGAAACTGAACAGTCGTCATTCCATTCACGAGTTAAGCAAATAAATGAATGAATAAATGAATAAATAAATAAATATTCAATCACACAGTTCGTCTTGGTTACTTTTTATTTATTTTCGATTTCAATAATTACAATTCAAAAAAAATTTAAAAATACAAAAAAATCGCCGTTCAAGCCGCAGATCTAAACTGTTTTTTTCGTTTTTTTTGTTTTTCTCTCCCACCCCATTTCCCCCATTCATAAACTTTTTGGGTCACATCGGATCGGGAAAGAGGGGAGGAAGGATAAAAAAAGAAGGAAATGGCACATATTGTTATTATATCTGACCTAACTCATACACATAGGAACCTGGTTATTTACGGTTGTGCGCAGTGTAGAATTAGTTATTCAAGCGCACACTGTGATACAAACTGTACGATACTTTGTAGAGTCTACAATAATATATCGTAATCAACAAATGTATTATGAAAGAAAGAAAAAAAGCCAAGTTTTGAGCTAATCATGAACCTTAAACTCGATCCGAAATGGAAATGGAAAGGGAAAGGGGAAAGAAAGAAAGAAAGAAAAACAGAATTAATGAAATTGACTGTTTCAGGAAAATTAGTTGCACACCAACATACGCCAGATTGTTATTGCTACTCTTTACTCTTTTTCTTTCTTTCTCTCTCTTTCCTTCCCTTTGATAGTAAATGGGCTATATACCCACATGAAAATATATATAGATATATGGAAAGATATGACATGATTCCGCATAAAGGGTGTTGGTTAGCTAACACATTCGTATTAATATGATTCCGTTGTTTTTCGTAAATTTATCTATTATCTATTAACTCACCACAACCAAAAAAAGAGTCGAGACAAACCCTGCTATAGACACAAATTATACAATCCATAAAGAAAAGACATGATAATATCCGCGTATTACAACACGTTTGTCAGTTAAAGTAAAAAGACCAACCCTCCCTTTATCCCCATTAGCGGTTAACTTTCTAGTATAAAGCACGTAAACTACTAATCTCGACATATATTCATTTGTGTCAGAGCGCGTAAACAGAAAAAAAAAAAAAAAAAAAAAAAATTTAAAGAAACCAGCATGGCCTCTCCCCTCTCCTCCAGCACTATTCAAAAAACTCTAATAAATAGTCCTTGAACGTGGTTGGATTTTGTTTAAAGATGGATTTATACAACCAAACAGTCCTGTTATTATTATTTTTTTATGCTAACATCAATCTTGATAACAACCGTAGTGGATAGACCAGTAGTCTAGACTTCAATTTGGGTAATCTTTAATGAGTAATTTTATTTCCAACTTGAACTTTAGTAGCTCTTTATGAGAGAAATAGAGAAAGAGAAAGAGAAAGAAAGAACGTATGACGACGCTGCACACCAACTATGGCATATTGAACACAAATATAGTAACTGATATAGTTATCTACTACTGGAAGATCATCGCCTTTCGGAATTTACACCGTTAACCCACAATACATATATATTGAATATTCGCAATATCATATCAAAAGGCGGTCATTCAATTCTATCATCATTATACAAATATGCTTATACCTATATACTGCATTTAGTATTCCGTATTGTAATTTATCTATCTCTGCTATTTAGTTACTGTGATAAAGGCAAAACCTACTCACAACCGTTTCACATTTAATGTGTATACGCACACAGACTTCTGTTGCCAAAAAAAACAGCCCTCTCGTTTAATGCGATGTTACATCACTCTCTGATCTCTTTTCTTTCTTTCTTCCTTTATCCATCTATTTCAAGAAAATAAAAAACAAGTTCCTGCTATTTTGCTCTTTGAAATGCAATTATTTTTTTTTTGCTAGTTCTGTATCAGGATCATTTCAAGTTTAGAGAATAACTTGGGATTGGTGTTGGAAAAGAAAAGTTGAAATTTGGGTTTTGGGGTGGGTAGGGACTACAATGCCGTGTGGACAAATTATTTATGGTTTCCAGTTTATTTAGAGATGGGAAACAACAACAAAAAAAAAGATTCTAGCTCCAGTGTCGGTTTATGGGTCCCATTATTTTTGTATAATATACACTTTTCAAAATACAAAAAAACACAGCTTTCAAAGTAGAAGAGTTTGACAAGAAAGAAGTGAACGGAGATATATACATAGTGGTGACAATTTTTGTTTTTTTGTTCAGGAAGCCTTTGAACTATATCATTCATATTCTACCTGTATGCTGCTGATTATGGTTCAGTCTCGTGTTATATTGAACAATTTAATATCATCAAACTGAACCCGTCTGTGCCATATGACTCTGTCGCAAAAGGAAATTTCTCCAAAACCTTCTTCGTATCTAACGTTTATTAGTTTAAAATTTTCACGTAGCCGCTTAATTACGGTCTTTTTCTTTTCCAAACTTTGCACTCTCAAGACTCATTTTTGACCAGCGATGAATGACTACGCGGATCCAAATTACAGTATAACTTTTTCACAAGAATGTGAAAAACTGACTCAAAACTGCTACCGAAGCCTCTTCAAGTCATGACTCTGTGACTATACAGTATATGACTCAAAAACTGTATATTGCTCTTCCCTTTTGCAATTGCGCGGCCATTCTAGTCAGGTTTAAATTGTACTTTAAGACCCAATTTGGAATATACTAACAACAACAAGTATAAATGGCTAGATTTGTGATGTGTGTGGCTGAATAAAAAGTTACAGGAGAGCCAGCATTCCTCTATACATGGCTTGATGTCACCTCGAATGGTTGGCCAATTTGGCTTTTTCTTTAATTATTTTGTGCTTTCCTACTTTTGTTATTTTTTTTTTTTTCAGGATTTCCAGCATTACAATGCTCCTCTTTATTGCGTACTGTAGGGACCAAGTAGAGTAGCATACTTGGCTTATATTAGTGCATCATACTTTAAATGGTTTAGCTATAAATCAGTTACTTAGAATATCTTTTTTTTTAACTGATCGATTCAATGTCATGTAGTTATTCTACTAAAAAAAGCTGCGACGGCCTCCTTCTTTTTACTTCCCTTTTCCTTAGGGGAAATCTTTAACCTTTTTGTATGTGTTACAGAAGTATCTACAAAAAAACACCCCTTCCTAAAAATGAATTTGCTGAACACGTCCACAGTATCCTGTCAAATTCTCTATTCCTTCAAAGTTCAAACCCCCCTATTCCTCATACAAGTATATTAGATTTTTCCATAACAAAGCACTTAAAAAATCATAAGACCTAAAAGCCAACATAAGTAATTTACAAAATTTTAATAATATTGGTAATTCTTTTGTAAAGCTTTTTACTGTTTTGTATAATAGTTTTTGCAATAAAATAAAAATAAAAAACAATTCCAGAAATCAATTTTAAAGTTCTTTCCCACTGGCGGCAATGCCAACATGACCTTCGCAGATCACCCGTCCTGCCTTCCACTTCTGGCCAAGAAAAAACAATATTAAAGGAAAAGAAAGAAAATTAGCCAAACAGGATTGTATCCACGTCATCTTGGTGCGGTAGTTGTTTAAAATGGAAGCGGTAAGTGGTTTTGATGAAGGGAACTTGGGCTGGACAAGGTGTTGCTGAGACTTTGTAAAGGCTAGTAAGGTGTTAGAGATTGTGAAACTGTAAAGAAAGATTGTTCTGGATGATTGTGTTGTTCATAAATTATCTAGCATTGAAACTTGAATAGCCAGTAGTACTTGAGAAACAACTTCGTCTGGCATAAATTTGTGATACGTCGCTCTAACTTGACCGTGTGTCAATACTTCTGCTGTTTAAAAATCTACATCATTGAAGGAAGGAAAGAAAAACATTCTAAATTCAAGCTTAAAATTGAAATCTTAAGACCTCGTCCATACTGGCTAAAACGTTTTCTTGTTTTTTTATTCTATTGTTACCTTTGAGATTTCAAGGTAATAAATAGTACAGTGTGTGTTATATTTAACTTTATTGTATCCTGAAACCTTTTTGAAATGACGGTTTTTTCACCAAAAATCATCTATCAACAAGTTACTGTTGTTTATTTTACTAATTCCACGATCTCTATTGTCTTATTTAGATTATATTTTGCTTAAAGCTATGCTCTATAAAAACAACAAAATGGGTTATGAATAAACGTGAAAATTGTTTCGGTATACAACGAAAGTCTTGTTACAAGCAAAATAAGAAGTGTTTTTAATTTTTTTCCATGTAACGCAAAAACTCAAACACAAATGTAAGTCAAAGGTATATGGATCGGATAATCTTTTTCTGAAATACCAGAGCTTCACAAAAATTGCCAAAAAAAAAACATACGCTGTGTCTTTATAGTGAAACCATAGTCAACACGAACATCTGGAAAATAGCAGAGCACCCTGTATAATATACAGTCTCTAACAAAACAAGGCCAGTTTGTAATAATGTTTTTGCTACTGTAGACATGAAATATGGCAATAACAGTGGAAATTATAGCACCAAAGTCTGAGTTCATACAGTTCCAATTGTGGAAGATAATGAAGACTAGTGACCCATTGAACTTACAGCCAATCGAGCTTTTACTATCTGTTCATATCTCACTGAATGTCCAGTATATCGGGTGGACCTATAAGTAAGCATACGTGGAATATACAGTACGTACAGAAAATTAGAATAGCAGTCCTTTACACGGTGGCTTTATACATGGTATGCTATAGAAAAAGCTGACAAAAATGTCTATTTTTTTTCAAACAAAAAGAGATGATTTTACAATTTTGGCCTTCAAACATGCTCTACATAAACACTCTGAGAAAAAATGTATACAAAAATGTATATGTTGAAAAAAAGTTAGATGTGCAATGAACTTTTACTAGTATTGACCATGTTTAGAAAAGTTTTTTTCCGTATGTTTGCATAGAGAATTATCTTGCAAAGTGGTCAAAATGGGTCTTTGTACTATAAAAGACGGTGAATTATAAAAAATGACTTTTTAAACACCTTTTAGATGTTTTAAGACGATCAAGTAATATACCACGCATTTAATAAAAAACGTAGCAGAGTTTGTGTTTGTACGTACGTACTGTCCCGTTTTTTAAAAAGTCTTTCTGTGTGGTAGCTCAAAGTGAACTAGAATGCAAGATGCTTAAAATGAAGTTTTTGAAAACAGTCAGATGAAATTTGATAGTTTATGGTCAAGGCGGTTCTTGTTAGGTATAATCAATCGTGCAATGTAAATTTATATTTTATAAGCAAAAGAAATGCAACAGACTTTAAATAGTATTGACTTTAAAAAAACTTTTGGATTCACATAACAAAATAGATTGCAGGATGGTCACAATAGCTTTATGAACGAAATAATAGATTTTTACAGTTTGGCGTTCAAACATATTCAGGACCCTTTTAACAAGCGTAAAAAATGTACATGTTGAGGTGTATAGGTATTTAGCATTGTTATCTGGCTATTACAATGCTAAAATGGTTAATTCTCACAGAATATAGGGACGTATTTATAATTTCAAGAAGAAAACTGTTGTAAAATACAACTTCAAACTATCTGTTATAGCTAGGTAGTGTAATTACTGACAGCCCATGTCTAGCATTCCTTCCTCATTATTGTAAACTTGTAAGCGCCAAATATTTTAAATGAAATATTCAAGTGTTTGAGTTTTTTTGGACACTAGCTTATAATCTATATATGTTGATGTTTTCTAAGGATCATTCACTCGTTGCCATGTTTTTGTAATTACTGCAAAGCTTAATTTGACTTGCAGTTTGATTTTTGCAACATATCCACATGAGAAATATGGCATGTTGTTTGTCTTTTTACAGTTCTTAGCCACATTGGTAATTCTTGCGATTCTGATGGAAAACTTTCAAGTTGTACAACGTTGTCACTTTTTTCCAGTTTTTCTTCAATCATTCTATAGAAAAAGCTAAGGAAGAAATCTATCTGAAAATTTGGGCAAATTCTTGAGTATCATTAATTTGATCTGGTCTGTATCAAATCTTTAGTTTGCACTTTTTTGAATTCTCAAATGCTGATATCTGTAACCAAATTAAAACAATGCAAAATGTCAGTCTAGAAGTTGGTTCTAAAAGGTAGTTCAGGTAAACTTTGTAGAATGATAACAGATACCTTGCACTTAATATAGATGTTTCTACAATATGTACTTTTTAAAACACTTTACACGTTCAAAAGACAGAGCAGAATGGTGCTAAACTAGAGAAACTACTTAAAACTATTCGGAGGTTCAAACAGCTATTTCAAATTTATAATTTTAGATATACCAGCAGCCAGGGGTATGCCTTAACAGCAAAATTTATGTACGCTTATGAACTGACTTTCTAAAAGTTCATCTTGGTTGCGTTAAAAACTTTCAACTTGGCCCTCCAGCGGTAACAGCAGCCCAGTTATTAGCTACAGGTTTTCTTACCACTTTATATTAGTATAGTCGCTGACAATATCAAATAATATTCCTTAACATCTAGGCTTCAGGTATACCTGACTTCAGAACAAGCAATGATACCAGAAACAAACTTTTGTATGTGATACACATAGCTATCTTTGATATATATTCAAAAGATTATTGTACACAGGAATTCCAAGGCTACCTGGTACTGAACCAAAAATATTACTGCATTGGAAGTAAGTTATTGCGTTTTTTTCTCTCGTACAAACAAAAAGGCATTTGGTCTATTGATCAGAGAGACCAAGAATTCATTGAAACGCTGTCCTACCCTGAATCATGAATTTTGCGATACCAGTAAAAGAGTAGATTGAATCACACATGTTCGCCAATGCATGTTTTTATCAACTTGTAATTCTCGAAATGGATGTCATTGTCAGACAATTTCAAATCTTCTATTTACTGTGATAGTAGCACAATAGGATTGAACAAATAAGTATTCAAGATTTAGAAATAGTCATATTTGGACTCACCTCTTAACGATGCTTGAAATGATCGACAAAAAAAACGAATATTCCCATCAGTAATTTAGTATGAGCGTAAAAAATAAATTTAAATAGTGTTATATACCAAGCGTTTACTAAAATTCAGTTCCCTCAATCCATTTGGTATGTAGTTCAATCACCCTTGGAACCATAACTTTTTCAATATACCTCTCCCCGCCCAATGACACTTTTTCCAGCTCACCGCTTCTAGTCACAAACGTAACCTCCTCTTTTCGTTTTTGCAACAAATTACCAATCACTAGCTGATGACCATATCTTTCCAGTGCCATTTTCGCTTTGGGCACAACCAACTTTTCATCAGTTTCCAATTTGAACGACACAACCATCGCTTCAGGCGCCCATCTGTCCACTAGTCGATTCAAAAACTTTGGGACTGGGTCCAACTCAAGAGTGAGCCCTCCATGTCCAGACTGAATCTTGTGTTCTGCAATCTTGGACTTGGGGACAAAGAAATCGGAAACGGCAGCAGCCAAGTAGAACATTGCCGACTTCCCCAAGATCTTCATTTCAAGTGATATACGATTCAACGTATACAAGTATTGTGTCACAGTAGTGAATGGAACAAAAAGCATAAGATGTTCATTTTGTGCACGCTGGTATGCTGCGAGATCCTTTTTCATTTGAGCTTGATAAGGAGACGCAATGACAAGATCACCTTGCGAATTGGTGCTAACATAGTCTAGAAAGTTGGTGCGTGTTTGAGTGTAGTGTCGGCTATAAGGAAGAAGCGAGAACTGACGGTGTAAGAAAATTACTGCATACCCGTTGGCAATGAATTCTTCTGCGGATGTTGCTCCTCGGGTCCCAGCAGAAAAGTTGTCAATAAACCTAACTGTATTGCTTTCCAACGGGACAGTAGTACCTCCAGACTATTCGAGGTGAGGCAAAGAAAAAACAAGTTAGTACAATTAACCATTGAAAAACTAAAACCAGGCTCGATTGATTCAACTTACAGTGATGAGGACGACTCTTCGGCCTTGAGACTTTTGGTACGCAATGAATTCTCTGACTTGTGCTTCAATTTCGCCCAAGTACTCAGGTGCTTTGATGCTTTCGAAATACTCCTTTTCATCTTTTTCTCCTGCTGGTACTGATTCTGGCACCGAACGGTCGATAGCCGATTGTGTGTCCGGAGTGTAGGTAGGAATTCTCTCGAGTGAATTGGATCTTGATAAAGCAGCCATTGTTTATGTTACTGGTCCGAATGTCGAAAGGGTGGTTGGTTGATAGCGAAAGAAACGAATACAAAAGTGAAAAGCATTTCCCCGGATTTAACTTGTCGAAATGAACTCAATCAATATCATGTGATGAAGTGGGATGTTGGCATATCGGCAAAAGAGAAGTATGGTGATTCGAGTGCTACAACCTATTAGCCCGGAGGCCCGTGACTCCTTGGCAGGTTGCAATCCTTTTTATGACTTACTCTTATGGGATTTTCAGACCAGTACGAAAGCATTTCAGGGACTTATAAATTTACTATCAGAAATTGATATTTGTCCAACTACAGCATTTTTAATGGAACGTCTGTAAAACTTGGTGGTTTTGAAAGCAGGCAATCTTAACACTAAGATCAAAGATGAGTTTGTCTTCGTGCTACTGTTGAATTCTTCCGATTGGTTTGTCTAATTTGAATAAATTACCACATTGCGGTCCTCAATAAAATACTACTAACGTAAACGATATCACTCAATCCTCTCGTGTGTAACGCCAAAAATGCAAACGTTTAACATTTCACGAAAAGAGTGTGATATTCAGGGTAAATGCTGCCAAACTTTATTTTTTTACAAATCTGAAATCTCAGCTCACTAAGTCTTCATATTTTTCCCAAATGTTGCTCTCATCATTTTTTACCAGTTGGATCGACTTCTTTGCTCTAACAAGACAGTACAGCAGTTGTATGATATCAAAGTTTACCATTGCGTGTGACTTGAAAAAAATACGCATATTCTAAAGTAGAAAAAGAGGCCAAAAGATAGGCCTGTCAATCAAATATATATGTCGACAAAAAGTTATCTCCGATACGGGGAATCGAACCCCGAACTGCTCGGTGAAAGCGAACCGTGCTAGCCGTTACACTATATCGGATTTATTTATTTTGAAAAAATTAGTTTACCACAAATACAAAACACCATTCAGAAGGTTTTATTATTTGTATAGTTTTATGAATTATATATATTTAATAAAGCATGGAAAAAAAAAAAAAAAAAAAAAAAAAAAAAAAAAAAAAAAAAAAAAAAAAAAAAAAAAAAAAAAAAAAAAAAAAAAAAAAAAAAAAAAAAAAAAAAACCATTCAGAAGGTTGACATTAGAGCTGCTGATAGTCTAAAGAAGATGTTGCACCACAGTTTTAGAAACTACGGCCATTATGGAAACACGCAGTATGCTAAACACAAAAGTATTCATACAACAGTAACGCACGAGATTGTGAGCCTCGTCGCAACGCAGATTGTTCGGTTTTTACTGAACCACAATTACATGTCTTCTTCATTGTTATTAACATTATTTGTATTTTATTTATTAGTTTAAATTCTTTATAAGTTATTTGACATAGGACAATAAACTGATTATGAATGAATGAATGCTAGGAATTTACGCAATAGCGATCCTTTGTGCCCCTTGTGCAAGCAAGAAAGTGAATCTACTGTACACCTCTCTTTTAAATGCCCCTTATCCTTGAAGAACAGAAAGCTAGTTGGCCTGCCTGAAGACGTCTTTTCAACGGAGTACAATTTTATAGAAAATATCTGTCATGGACGGATACCAACAATGCAACTAGTAACTTTTGGGA
>JAJMKR010000105.1:0-84909 GCA_030563945.1 Geotrichum australiense | reverse complement strand
TGCACAAAAAGCACAAAAGCAAAAGTTGAGGTGCCACAAAATGTATAGCTGTACTTTGCAATGGAACAAAAAGAGCAAAAGCATAAAAGTTAATAAGTACACAAAAAGAAACTATTGCATTGCACATGTGCCAAAAAAGCGCAGAAAAAAGTTCAAAAGTATAAAAGCACAAAAGCACACGAAACAGAACGCGCCCTTAGAGTCCTAACAGGGTAAAGTATAGTATAGATATTGTAGTGTTCTATATATAGTGTACAGTACGTGCTACAATAATGATACTATCTTACACTGAGACTTGCGAGCAAGTAAAGTTGGGACTACTGGCTGTAGTGCTGTATACATTACGTATGGGTGTAATTCAGTAATATTGAAAATGCTACCAAATAGTAGGGTAACTTGCTAAAGTAAAACCTGCAAGAAAGAAAGAAAATAATCTTCTCTTTTTTTATTATTTTTTTTTAACTCTTATTAAAGGTTAGCCAGTAGTAACAATCCTCACAGGTTATCGTTAGAAGCATAACTATCATTCAATCACTCTCTGCTCTGCTCTTCCCGGCTATTGCGCTTTTCGTTACTTGAAGAGTTACGCTGTTTTACCACTAGAAAGTACGGAACTTTGAGCTTCACCGCATATCAACAGCATCTGGTGGTCATTCCATTTCATTTTTAATCTCCGGCCACCATAATTTATTTACCCGAAAACACATTTATTTCTAGTTTTATATACATTTTGTTTATCTCGACGTTTTACAATCATGTCTTTCTGGAGGCTGGGTAATAGTTTTGCAACAACTTCTTCTATCGACAAACTGTTGGACGAGAAGGATCGCAATCTGATTTCTATTCTAAAAGATCCTGAACTTTTAAATGAATTGTCCACAACAAACTCAAAACTCATCGAATATCTTAGAGAACCTGAAATTTTAAAAGAGCTTGTTGGTCTTGTTACGCATATAAATCTTGCTACAATTGACGAATCAGACGAACAACTTCATGAACCTCCCAAGGATGACACAAACGGTATCATTTCCTCTCTCAAAGACTCGTCACATGAGGATTTTTTGGAAACTCAGAATGGAAGCACCGACAAAAACGAACAGTCTGAATCCCTCGAAGCTGCTTCTGCCATTAACTCTACGACATCAAAAAATAATGAAGCTAATGAAAATAATGATATAACGACTGCAGATCAACATGACGAAGAAGACGACGACGACACTGACCGAGATGATACAGATCAGGACGACTCAATGAATTTTGACGAAGAAGAAAAGGAAGACCCATATATTGATGAAGATACGCGTCATCAAATTGCCAACACTGCGTGTGAAATTCTGTCATCTGATATCTGGTCTCTTACTGAAGCCTTAATGGAAAATACAGATCTTGTCGAAGAAATATGGTCCATTTTAGACTATCCCGTTCCATTGAGCCTTGCACACTCAACCTACTTCACGAAAATTAATGAACATCTTCTTGACAAAAAGACTAAAGAATTAACGGCGTTTATAATGCAACAGGAAAATTTTGTTTCTCGGTTCATGAAACACATTGACAATCCTCCAGTTATGGATTTTTTACTTAAGGTGATATCTTCTGACAAACCTGATCTCCCTACAGGTACAATCGAATTTCTACAAAATCAAAAGCTCATACCTTCTCTGATCTCCTTTTTGGGACCCGAGTTTTCTTCATCTATACATTCTGCCGCCGGTGATTTTCTGAAAGCATTTGTGACAATTTCAGCAAATTCCAAATCAGATAGTACTACTATTGGTCCAAATGAACTGTCCCGAGAACTTGTTAGTGAAGAATGTGTACAGGAGCTTGTTCGCCTAATGCTATTTGGCGGCTCTGGACTATCTACGGGAGTCGGTATTGTAATTGAGTTAATTCGAAAAAACAATTCCGATTACGATTTTGTTCCTGTTTTGTTCACTACTCTTGAGAGTCATCCCCCCACTACTCGTGATTCCATCTATCTAGGAACATTGGTTAATATCTTTGCTGATAACATACCGAAATTCAACGAAATGCTTATAAGAAAACATAGTGAAGTATTGAAAACACCTTTTGGTGAAATCGAACCACTTGGATTTGAGCGCTTCAAAATTTGCGAATTGGTTGCTGAACTATTACATTGCAGTAATATGGTATTGCTGAATGATCCTAAGGGCGAAATTGTTGTTAAGGCAAGAGATCGAGAACGCATCCGTTTGCAAAAAGGTCTCCCTCCGTCCGAAGACACTTCTAATTCATTAGATAACACATTTACTACCGATGGCGAGACTGAATCAATTTCTGAATCAGGAGGCAAGACTGAAGAAATTCCATACGGTGAAGATACAGATAGCCTTGGAGATCCCGACGACTCAGTAAATGTTACACCTCATACAAGTACTCAGGGAGTTACTGATGAAATTAATGACGAAGATATCGATTATTCTGATGATAAAAACGATTATGATGACGATATTGAAGAAGAAAATCTCGAAGGTTTAACTGAGGATATCAGCAACCTTGCATTAGAAAAGACTCATCATGTTGATTCGGAAGAAAATGTTGTGCTTCCTTCAGAGGAATCTCTCAGAACCGATCCTGTTGTTGGCGATAAGCTCAAAATTGCCTTAATCGACAATAAAGTCGTTGTCCATATTCTTAATATGTTTTTCCAATTTCCATGGAATAACTTTTTACACAATGTGGTCTTTGATATTGTCCAGCAGATATTCAGCGGTCCCATGTCTCAAGGCTTTAACAGGTTTTTGGCCATTGATTTATTTGATAGAGGGCACTTGACTCAACTCATCTGCAAGGGACAAACCGACTGCGTTGCATACGAAAAGGAACATAAATGTAGACTGGGATACATGGGTCACCTAACATTGATTTCGGAAGAAGTTGTTAAATTTACAGATACTTATCCCCACGAGACTTTGGGTAAGGTAGTTGAAGCTGCTATCAACGAACCAGAGTGGATCTCCTACATCACAGAAACACTCGCTAGAACTAGAGAAAAATACAGCACTGTGTTGGGAGGATCTACTGAAATGGACTCTAACGATGGATCTGCTGGCCAATACGACAATGATAATTACAACAACGAAGGTGATTACGATATTGATAATGATGCTCAAGGAGACAATGGCGATAATGTTCATTCTAATGATAACGAAGGCGTGTCTGGCCAATTCTACCAATGTGTTTCTCAACAAATCGGATCTCAATTTGGGTCAAGCGACGAGGATGAAGAAGAGGATGAATACGATTTGCGTTTGAAGAATTTCACTCATGAATATCGTGATAGTACAGTGCAGTTACTAGGCTCTGATGACGATCGAGATGAAGACGACTCGGGGTTGGATCTTGTTAGGAGTAGAAGTAATCATTAGTAAGGGTCTTAGAACTCATATCAATTTTCGGGTAACAAAAAGGTTAATATATATACAAGTTTTCATTTCGAATAATACAATTGGCTAATGTTTATGCTTTATGTTATCTCTATCAGATTCTGTATCAAGAAACATGTACAAAATAAACTAATAACCCAAGTTTTTGTACAGACTCAATTGACGAAAACACCATGACGATAAGTATTCAATCTTAAATTTATCATTATGCTGTTTGTAGTAGAACAGTTGCAATTCAATCGCACCAATCCATTTGTCGCGCAAGTTCACATAGACCGTCGAAACATCGATAAAACAAATTTCCCTATACGCTTCGAGACATGAAGCCAGAACAAAGGTGTTAGCGTTCGTATTATTTTCCGTCACGTACCGAGTATTTGAATAGTAAAATGAAAAGTTTTCTTTGATCTCAACTCCCTATTTGGTCATATTTACGATCAATACATATATACAGTGTACTGTACGTTTGGAAAAAAGAAGGAGGGCTAAACAGCTTGAAATCGGGTAAATTCAGATCAGGATATAGCCAGAAAGCATATATTGAATGTCTAGCTATACAGATGATATAAGAGCTAAATATGACTGTTGGAAGTTTCAAAAAGTTCCAAATACCTCGCAATATATCTACTTTCTTCTTCTACCTCCAGCCTTTGTCGCGGGCTTAGGCTTCAGCTTTGGTTCAGCCGACGGCTCCGAGGACACTTCTTTCGATTCAGCCAGAGTGCCAGGCTTTTCACCCAAAACTTGTCCAGAAGGTTTAGGCGGGAAGAACATGTGGAATAGTCGTTTTGGAACCGTGTAGATAATAGTTTGGTTCCATTCAGGATCCTGAATATCTTCCAAGTACAGAGGGTATTCCTTGTTGTTCTCAACTAAGCTAACCAGTCCTTCAGGGTAGACCATGAACACTTTTCCGGTGGAAAGTGCAACTTTTTTCTTTCCACTCTCAGGGAATCCACTGGGCCAAGCTACTGATTTGGCTTCTTCAATAATTGATGCCATGTGTTTGCGATGCTGCGATGCTGTAATTTTGGCTGCAACATATTGACCCGTTCCAGTCAAAAGGTATAAAAAGACAATTACTGACCCAATACCTGGTCGGTATCTAGTATAGAAATAATCGGATCCTTTGAGTTTGGGAAATCCGTGAAGAAGGAAGAAGTCGTATCGCTCCTTAGAATCAGTTTCTTGGAGGATCTTGTAGATCAAACTGAGTCTGGTGAATCGATCAGTGGCTTCCTTAGCACTCATACCCTCTCTCCTAGCCTTGTCAGGATGAATCTTTCGAGACAATCTCTTGTAAGCCTTGTGAATCTCATCTGGGGAAGCCTTGGGACTAACAGCTAACCAATCATAAAAAGAGGATTTTTCGCCGATATCTTTAGTGACCTGGTCATTCAGCTTGAAGATTTCTCGATCCAACGCAGTCCACGAAGTTCTTGCTGATACCGTGCAAATGAACAGCAACGCAATCCACAAGAAGATGTTTCTCATAGTGAATTGATACCTGATTCTCCAAATTTCAGAATTCTTCTGAATATGAAATATATACAAGAGAAGAGAAGATTGTAAGCAAAAGATTCTTTGTGTTTACCAGGAAAAAAGTATTAGAACAGAATACTGCCTTGTTGGCTTTTTACCTTTTTTTTTTCCCAACCTCCATGCGTTGATCAGACTTGATTCACATGCCGCCTGAAACTTTTCCCACGCACGTTTATCTCAAAATGTTAAACCTTTTGTTCTAACTTCCAAAGTCCTGGAGCGCTATTTTTCATTACAGAGCTCAACAATTTCTTGCAACTCGTACTGTATTTACCCCAACTCCTTCCAACGGATTAACCATATCTAATAGGATTACAATGGCACCAGTTGCAACTAAATCTGTTAGGAAAGGACCTTCACCTGCTGTTCACAAGTATCTTGTGGCGTACAATGCTGTAAGCGGATTTCTTTGGGGCGCTGTTCTCGTTCGACTTTTGATCTTGTACCCTCTTGTTGGTCCCAAGTATGTCTCAGGTGGGCTTGAAGAATTTACTCGTTGGGTTCAAACACTCATGCTTCTTGAAGTCGTACATTCAGCCATAGGAATTGTTCGGTCGCCCGTTGTCACTACCGCTATTCAAGTTGCCTCTAGAATTCTGGTAGTTTGGGGTGTTTTGTATCTTTTCCCTGATGTTGGTCAAACTGTTGTCTTCTCTACATGCGTCCTTGCTTGGTCAATTACCGAGATTCTTAGATACAATTACTACGTTTACAGTTTGCTGAGACCCGGCGATGTTCCGTACTGGCTCACTTGGCTCAGATACTCGGCTTTCTACGTGTTGTATCCTTTGGGAGCTGGATCGGAATGGATTTTGGTTTTGTTTTCACTTCCTGAAGCACAATACTTTTCACCATTCTACTCGTTGTTCCTCAAGGCCATCATGGTTATTTACATCCCTGGATTCTATGTGATGTTCACACATGTTCTTGCTCAAAGAAAGAAGGTGTTTAGAAACCTCAAATACAAGAAAAGCGATTAAGTTAAATATTACTGGGGAAAAAAGCTAGCGATCTGTCTAGGAGGACGAATACATATATGATTGTTTGGATCTTTAGCATCAATTCAATACACATGGTATATACTGTACATCTAATTAACGATAAATATTATTCTATATGAACTTAGATAAGTCACTTGCTATATCGTCCAATACTCTCTGAAATTCATCCTTACTCAAGCTGCTTCTTGATTCTATAACATTAGTTAGTATTTAGTTCTAAAATGCGATGGTCAATAACATACTTTTAGCAATTTTAATTTTAGTGATTAGCTCGTTCATGTTATCAGAGTCCAGTATCTCCTTCTCTCCATTAGAATTTCCGCTATGTAATATCGGGATATCGAATCCCATTTTCTTGATAATTTCATCTAATTCTTTCGATTCTTGGTCATGCTGTTCTTTTGTCATATCGCTATCAACTTCAGCCAATGGCTCATTGTCTTCGTCCTCTTCGAAATTTCCTGAAAGAGCTATATGTGTTTCGAGACTTTGTTTCAATCCTTCGATTCCATGATTTTCGCCGTTGCTTCTTTTGCCAGAGTCAGCCATATCCACCACATCAATACCCTCCTCTTCTAAAATATCTCGAACATGCTCAATGACCTGGGATCTTTCATTGTCAACAGGACCTTTTTTGGCAACGGCAATAGTAATTCCGTCCCAGTCTTCACTATCCAACTTTTGAACAAATTGCAGTAGATGCTCGATTTCTTTACCGATAACCTCTTTGAGGTCAACGGGGGTGCCTTTGACCAATTGATCTTGATTTCGTACTGGATCGAAAGTATAGATTACAGCCAATATACTGTCTCGGACTAGCCGCACATCTTCATCGTTACTACAGAATCCATCGGTCCACGATTGAGCCGGGTGTTTGCCCTTGTGTTCTGGTTCTTCGGATTTAACGAACTCATCGACCCATACTGGTAAAGAAGCTTGAAAGTATTTATTGTTGAACTTGATAGAGTGACTAATTCCTGAATGAGGCCCTTCTTCTGGTAGGTCTATTGGTAATGAGCCTGCAAGTTCTAATAAATGTCAATTAGTTGATATTTCGGACAAATCGGTTCAGAATACATACCTTTCAGCAAAGAAAGCTTCCCGCTCCTCGAGTTACCAATTATAAGAATATATTCTCTTTTTGGGGTATTCATTTTAGAGCAAGTTATATTTTCTACAGAACTTTTTCTTGAATATCCTCAAGATCATTAATAAAACACTAAATGTGTTGTCAGTCTTTATATAATTTAAAGCTGGCAAAGTATCGTACAAAGTTGTTACATGGATTACCGAGAGTCAACATTCGAAGCAGTCAGGGACCAGTTCACAATTTATTTTTGGGTTAAGTTTTACTTTGTACACGTGATATTTAATACTTTCTACCTTTTATTTAGAGACATCAGACTTAGGCCAAAATAGATATGTGGTAGCTTGAAATCTGTATGATAATACCCAGCGGAAGTGAAGACTCAAGAGTCAAGAATACTTAGATTAGGGATTATCCTTAAACTGAAGCTGGCTTTGTGATAGATAATTTATTGAGCATAATCTAACGACTGGCAATTATTAGATAGAAAATGCTTAGCAATTTGATAATTGAACAGCCATATATGACATATCCATATCCTAGCTATGTCTTATAGCTACAAAGGGAGCGTCAACAATACTCAAATGAACAAGTGCCGTAGCCGGTTCATATGCAATTCAAAATAATTGGTTCGAATGGTACTTTGGTCTTTGCTGTTGAAGTACTAACTAAATGAATCCCCATGTACCATTAGCAGACACGATAACAGCGAAATAATTTAAACGAGTATTTGTAGTTGATTGCATCCTACATGCTACGCACAAACTAGTATTTACCATCGGATTTGAATTTCACGATTGTCCAGCTACTCGAAACTGACCATACAACTAGCTTCTCTACTTCGAGTGTCATTCTACGCCAGTGTCAAAGTAGAGTAGCCAGAAGTTTCAAATAATGCTTCATCTGTGTTACAAACGTCTCAAATAAGGAATTATAGGGTAAGGTGCATAATTACCAGCCCTAGCACTAGGGTTCTCACTACAAACTACACCCAACAGTCACAAGATTAGTAAGCTCCAAGAAAAGATGAAATAAAAATTTTCAGAAAACTACTTTTCCTGAATTTGTAGGATATTTCCAGTTTACA
This sequence comes from Geotrichum australiense, assembly GCA_030563945.1. Lineage (NCBI taxonomy): Eukaryota > Fungi > Ascomycota > Dipodascomycetes > Dipodascales > Dipodascaceae > Geotrichum > Geotrichum australiense. The sequence continues at coordinate 76,782 of JAJMKR010000105.1, read as the reverse complement.
CTCGACACAAGAGAAGATACCTTCGACAAACCACCATTAACAATGTCTGTTGCTCGTCCTCAAGTCACCGTCTACTCCACCACCGGAGAGACCTCTACTTCCAACGTCGTTCTTCCCGCCGTTTTCAAGGCTCCCATCCGTCCCGATATTGTTCACTCTGTCTGGACTGGTGTTGCTAAGAACAAGCGTCAAGCTTACGCTGTTTCTTCCAGCGCTGGTGAACAAACTTCCGCTATCTCTTGGGGTACCGGTCGTGCTGTTGCCCGTATCCCCCGTGTTGGTGGTTCAGGTACTCACCGTGCTGGTCAAGCTGCTTTCGGTAACATGTGTCGTGGTGGTCGTCTTTTCGCTCCTACCAAGACCTGGAGAAAGTGGCACGTTAAGGTCAACCAAAACCAAAAGAGATACGCTACTGCTTCTGCCATTGCTGCCTCTTCTGTTGCTCCTTTGGTCCTTGCCCGTGGTCACCGTGTTGAGACCATCCCTGAAGTCCCCCTCGTTGTTTCCAACGATATTGAATCTGTCAAGAAGACTAAGGAAGCCGTTGCTGTCTTGAAGGCTATTGGTGCTTCCCGTGATGTTTCCAAGGTTCTTGCTTCTAAGAAGCTCCGTGCTGGTAAGGGTAAGCTCAGAGGTCGCCGTCACACTCAACGTAAGGGACCTTTGGTTGTCTACAGCGAAGACAAGGGACTTGTTAGAGCTTTCAAGAACATTCCTGGTGTTGAAACTGCTGATGTTAGATCTCTTTCTCTTCTTCAACTTGCTCCCGGTTCTCACCTTGGTAGATTCGTCATCTGGACTGAATCTGCTATCTCTCTCCTTGACAACATCTGGGGTACTGAATCTACTCCTTCTGCCAAGTCCGGATTCACTCTTCCCGCTCACATCCTTGTCAACACCGATGTTACTCGTTTGATCAACTCTACCGAAGTTCAATCTGTCCTCAGACCTGCCGGTGAGCCCAGACAAAAGAGAGAAAATTCTGTCAAGAAGAACCCTCTTAAAAACAAGCAAATCGCTCTTAGACTTAACCCTTACGCTAAGGCTTACTCTGAGAAGAAGCTCGGATCTCAAAAGGTTGCCAAGGGCAATGCTGGTAAGAATGCTACTACTCTTGAAGTTCTTAACCAAGATTAAATTTCTCTAGTAAATTATTCACAAAAATACAAAGTTTGATCTGTTGTCTTATCGAAGTTGTAAGTTTTTTTAAAAAGAAAAAAATTAATAAAAAAACTGGAAAATAATTTGTGGTCATGGTATTGAATCTATTACTATTGATGAAATTGTTACTTGTAAAGTTATATGTAGAGAGCCTGATTATTTGTAGAATACTGCATATGTTTGTTGCAACACTTTTCTGTAAGCGTGAATATATGAGTTGAACAGTGGCCTACTCACGAGTCATGATAACTGTCTTCTAGAAGCGTTGAAGAAGTTGTTCAAGTGTTCGTCTAAAAGAATTACACTAGTACTGTAATTGTAGACCTTAACTCACCCTTGTTCCCAATTTATACAGTATATAGTTTCGAATTCCATTTTTTCAGCTACTAGTAAATCACGTACAGTATGAAGGTATGATTTCAGTTCGATTTCTAAATTTTTGCAACACCCATTAAGGAAAATGAAGGGCAAACACTGGGTACGAGTTATAACATAGAGTAGATATATGAAATCAAATCAAATTGACGATGCAGCTATAATTATGAATATTTAGTAGAGTAACTATAGAGTAAAACTTTTCGGCAAGATAGAGATGCGACAATCATATGCCGCTCGTCTTCTTATCCTTCAAAACTTAATATTACTCAAGCTTTTCTCAATACTTTCAGTCGAAACTGTATCCTCTCTTATGCTTGTAGTTTTCGTCACGACATTGAAGTCTTCATCTGATTCCTGAGACCCCGTTTTATTCTCTTCCGAGTCACTTATTGTATACTGATTTTTCAGCGGGCTGTCTGTAATGGGCTGTATGGGACCTCTATCGCCCGACTTCATGCGTGATCCTAAACTTGGTAGGTTCAGGCATGAACTGACGGGAGATATTAGTTTCCCATCGTTTATCTTGATAGAATGAGCCCGGTAGAATCCAGACACGTTCCTGCCTTTCATTTTCTGTGGTCCTGAGTTGAGTGCTCGTGTTCTGGTACCATTCGTGCCAAACCCAGACCCAACCATAGCTCTTGGAAGATCGTATGGCGAACTAGCTGATAGGGGTTTAGGCTTGTACAACTTTTCTGCTCTTAGTTTGAGTAGCTCTATATAGTTATACAAAGGTGAATCCTGGCTCTCTCGGTAAAGGAACTCGCCTTCTTCGGTTTCATCTTCAACTAAATGATGCCCTTCCTCTAAGTCATCAGCGAAAGACATAAGAAATGCACCCCAAGATGGTGCAACAAGATATTTGCGATCAAAGTCACGTCCAAACAATATTATTTGACCCCATTTGCCAGCTCTACCAGGAGACAAGTCAACTGCGATATTGTTTCCCAGAAAATCACTGGCTAGTGGGATCCAAGCAGGATGAGCATACACAGTTTTTATGGCTCCTTCTGGTACACTTTCTTGTTTTTTCAACCAGTCCATTGATTCAACGGCGGCCCTTGGTTTTCTATTTTTGTGCATCAAAGATGTACCTGGCGGTGGAGGAAATTCAGAATTTCTGGATTCAGCTTTCAAAAGGTTTTCCACTCTGATAGATGTGTTTTTCCAATGTTGCCATTCTTCAGCGATGGACTCTAAGTCTAATAAGCTTATTCCAAATAATGCACCCGTTGGTCTCCCACCACGTTCCTGGCCATCATGTAGCATCCATGATTCTTTAACGTCCAACGGTAGGGAACAATTTCCCAGGTCGGATTCAATTTCGTGTAGATCCGACGCAGTCGCGCCATCGTTGATTTGATCAGCCAGCTCTGGATAGTTGTTTTCTAACCATCTATTTATTCTTGCCCATGACAGACTGACTGGGGCAGAAGGTGGGCCATCCGCGTAATTTTCTAAAGGGATTTCATCTGTATTGCCTATCTGGGAAGATCTAAAACCTGGGGTGTAATGTCGAATTGAAGATGGTATACTCGCAAGCGAAGGCGCTACACTGTGCTGATATGGAATTCCATTGCTGTAATACTCCGTGTTTTCGTTAATTAGCGAGTCGGATCGGTTGGTTGTGTACCTCGGTCGCGTCTGGTCTGAGTCGTAGCTTGCGTACCGATCGTTAGTTGTTACAGAATGCAAGAACGACTGGAAAGCCGACACAAAGCTGTTCATTTGTAGTTGAGAAGCTAGATATAATATGATCGATGCTGATAACTCAAATCCAACAAACGAGTAAATAATCTGAAAGCTATTTAGCTGATGAAGACAATGGGGAAAATAGAGACCAGAACTTCAAAAAAAATTTAGAAAGGAAGAGTATGATCAAGTATATACAAAGAGAAAGAAGAAGTGTACAACAATTATGATATGTTGTAGATAAAGCAAACGAGATTGATATTGAGAGTGAGAATGAGAACAGGAATCTATCAAAAAGAAAACAATGCCATTATAAGTTGTGGTGACTTTCATCACAATATAGTTTAACTCTAAAATGCTTGACATTTGTTACGAGCAACGAGCTTATATTGACACCTAGTTTAGTCTCAGTTTTGTGTACAGTTTTCATGAACAATTCGTGTGGGAAAGTTTGGTCAGTTGTACCAGATAGACTTAGTGAATACTTTGCTAAGATAAAAATAACACTGAGCCGGGTTGGCTTTTGCTGAGAAAGTGAATGCGTAGTGTGTCAATATGGTATGGAAGTTGTCAAAGTCACGATTCAATTTATTTATTTCTTTACGTAGAAGTCAGCACACGTCAGCTTCAATCCAACGGCATCCCCTTAATATTAGTCTTGGAAAAACAGTGGATTAGAACTGTCAAGATTTGGTAAGTGAACATTAAAGATATGCTTGGAACATATGTTCATTAATATACAAGTTACAAGATTTCTCCTACAGTTGAAGCAATAGAGACCATAAATTTTTGGCTACGCAAAGATAGCCAGTAGGTTGAATTGACGTTTCAGGTTCAGCCATGTTTGAGCTTACCTTTAACGATATTTCCAACCCAGATTTATTTTGTTATCTCACGCTATTGGCATCAACTAATTAAAAGTTGCTGCAATAGCTTTCAGTTCAGTTTGATAATTGTGAAATGCAGACGTGATTCTTGTTAGTTACAATATTCCTATGCACCCATTGACGCTGAAATGGAATGACAACATTTTGTATATCCAACAATATGGGCGTAGTGCAGCCTCAATTATTCTCACAATATTTGACGCTTCTTCATTTCTGGAATAAAATAACATCAACCGATTTACTATACTCTTTTCACATCAACATCTAATTATCACTATGAATAACGAAAATGGTAAGATCTCTGAGTCTGGAAACACAATCCAGCCTCTTCATCATACTCAAATTCAGTCAGGCACAAATCAAAAAAATCTCATGAGACGAGACCTTCTTTCCCAGTATGTTTCAGGCCACTTGCATTAGCATCTACTATTCGACATTTTGAGCGTTCCCTCACTCCACTTCATTCTTAATTCTTCTTAATACTAAAAAGCATGTTAACCCTCCAAACGCTATAGAAATAAGGTATTTGCTTCACCCACTGACAGTATGATGTCCCCCTGCTCCCAGAAGCTACAAGCCAACCGCTACAAACACCTTGCAAAGTATGATAACTTTTCGTTTTTTTCACACTCGATTGGCAAAGTCAATTGCCATTTCACGCACAAATTTTAATGCTAATAAATATCGTATTCTCTCTTAGAGCCAAACTACCAAGTAACCTCAGATTTGGAAAACCTGATGGGCAAAGCTCTCTAAGAGAATCCACGTCCGAAAACTTACATTAGAATCTATTGGAGTCTATCGCTAAATCATGATTCATAACTTTTTTACTTGTGCCCAAAAACCGTTTTATAATAACTTTTATTAAATTTTCATGATAGCTTTGAACTCAAATCCTATGTATTTTAGTTTTTATGATATCGTTTTAGTTCGAAATTGTAACTCAACTATACAAACTGGAAATTGAATGATTTCGAACCGACTTCTAGAATCTGATACATTTATCTCATTCATAGCTCACATCTTAAAGATCCTTACTTGAAAATTTAAGGCATATTGAAAATTTATCAACCATCATATCTTGAATATTATCTTCACAAGTTCAGATTCCTCTCAATATAAATATATGCAAGTTTATTACTACCTAAGTTCACAGAACACTTCATGTTGCTTCGCTATCTCCTTCTTTTGCCTTTATTAATTTATTTTTTCAAAATTAAATAATTACATAATTTACTCTTCATCTTCCTCGTTAGAGAAAAGTTCAACAGCAATACGGTCCAAATCTCTTTGACCGTTCTCGGAGATTCTTCTACCTCCGTTAGGAGCCTTCTCCAAAACTCCCAATTTCTCAAGACCTTGAACGACCTTTCTGTTAACGGAACCAGAGGCATCCTTGTGGTGAGAGGGACGGAATCCACGGTTGATGGCACCACCGTAAAGCTTGTTGAGTTTACCAACACCAACAGACTTTCTGAGGTAGATGTGACGGGCGACTGAGGCAGTACGCTTGTAGAACCAAAGAGCAGAGTCTTGGGGAGGGAGCTCGTTACCGGCACTGGTCTTGACAAGTTCAACGTAACCGGGGATCTCGAGTCTACCTTGACGTTGCAAGAAGACAGCGTAAGCATCAATGAACTGCTGAGCAGGGATATCTCTATAACAAAATGTTAGATTCTAAGATCATTGAATATTAAACAGAAAACATGAATGATAAGTTGTAAAGATAAGTAGATGTTCATTTCGCACATGTCGATTTGCTACTAATCTCGGTATCCTTCAGCTATTGTATTTCGACCGCTTTTAACATATATCCCCATCATCAAGAATCTGTCCTCATTTCACAAAAACACCCAACATAAATTCACCTCAGATCAACAAACAAATATGATTCCATTCCATTTTCGACAATACAAATTCGATAAATTTCAAGTCTTCCAGCCCTCCTACCACTATATTCGTTCACACAAATTCATCCCAAAATCGTTCATTTTCAAGTCGTCGTCATCGTTCAAATCTTCACATTTCCTATCATTCACTCTGCTTGAATTTATCAAGATAGACCTACCTAACGTTAACACCAGTCATTTTTATGATATGTATTGATTATCAGTCAAGGGCGAGCTCGTAACAGACAGAAAAAAAGTAAAAATGAAAAAAGGGAAGAAAATTCTTGCCTGTGCGTTGTTGAGCAGGGTTAGGATACTCGCTGAAAAAATCACCGAGAAATGTGTGAAGTACCTTCTGCAACTAGCTTTTACTTAGTTCCCATATTTACTCCAACTCAGTAATTTCCGTATTTGGCTGAACATCTGTGACTGTGAATCCATTATGGAGCCGACAACACTTGGAATTTCTATAAGTTTATACAACTAGCGACAGCTCTTTGCGACTCGGTCTAGCACATGTCTTCCTACATAGCCCAAGCCAAACGGTATTTCCCCAGATTTTACAATCTTTCCTTCATCTCGATCGTACAAATCGAAAAACAGGTATATAGAGCCAATATTCTCCTTCAGAAATCCAGGAAATAGAGTTCAATGTACAGAAACAACTAGACACAATCAAATTATTCCAACAATTATTATTGGTACATATATTTACATGATAGATGGCCTTTGGATGTACACTTTCAGTATTTTGGAGCATATCCCTGGCTAATGAACAATGACTTATTTATTTTTTCTGAGGTCCGAAGAGACATTCAACAATAAAGATTCGTTGTCAAGGATGACTCTGTTTCCGGATCTACTCAAGATAGTGGCAATTTCTCTTGCTGTGTCAATTCTCTTCAGTTCGACGTAGTCTTTCGATTTCTTGATGGCATCACCAATAAGTTCAGCAGATCTCGCTTCACCTTGTGCTTTAACAATAGTTCCTTCCTTCTCTTGCTTGGCTCTTTCGACAATGAATGCGGCACGTTGTGCTTCTTGCTGGGCAATTTGCTTAGCTTCAACAGCGGCTGTGAATTCGGGTGAGAAAGTCATGTAAGTCAAAGAAACATCGTCTAAATCAATGTTGAATTTGTCGGCTCTTCTCACAAGAGTGTCTCTGATTAATCTGGAAACACGTTCACGTTGAGTAATGAGTTGCGAAGCGTTGAATTGAGCTACAACACCCTTAAGAACTTCGTTAACAATTGAAGGAAGAACTCTTTCGTCGTAGTCTTGTCCTAATGTACGGTAGATGCTAGGAAGAGCATTGATACGAGGACGCGAAAGCACACGGCAAGTGATGTTGACCATTTGTAAATCGTTGGTTCCGGTAAGTGACGAAACATTGCGGGGTTTAGCTCTGACATCGTAGACGATAGGCGTTTGAAACCAAGGAATGGCGAAATGTGTTCCTTCATTGTAGATCGTAGGTTGAACACCACCAAATCTGGAATAAATAATAGCACGGTGACCACCCTCAACTGAATTGCGAAGAACGTTAGAACTTAAAAAGTTGAATAAAAGAGGCAAAAGAAGGCTCTACATACCATTGAAGAGAGAACTAGCCAGCACAAGTCCACCCGCGCCCAAAGCAATCAGGCCTCCAACTCCAGCAAAAAACCCTTTGGGGGCACGAGGCGTCGACTTTTGTGCCTGTTGAGCACGTTGTCTTACAGTTCTAGCAAATTGTTCCCACGGATCTTGCGACATTGTGAATAGCGTTAGTGTAAATGGGATGGATAAAAGAACATGGTGGTTTAGGAATTTTTTGGTGTCAGATTTGAATTACACGTATTAAGGGTTAGGGTCAAGTTATTCATTTAGTTGTGTATCTGCTATGTAGTAGGTCTTTTATCTTTTTCTTTAAGTACTTAGTTAGAGGTTTTAACTCTTTATTTGTCATTCTCAGAATTACCCAGTGATAATATATTCTTGAGATAGACGTTGAAAGCAAGTCACACCTATTTCCTATTTAGGAACCATGGTTACCCAGCTGGAAATGTGCTTCCTAGAAACAAGATTTTTTCCTTACAATTTCAAGGTGGGAAAAAATTTTGAACATTTGGATTTTCTACTGATTTTTCGTTTCTTACCAACCATATCAGTTCGACATAATACATCGCCATGGGTATCGACAGCACTAGAAAGCAACACGTTAGAAGCGGACACCGTTCTGCTCCCAAGTCCGACAATGTCTACTTGAAGTTGTTGGTCAAGGTCTACAGATTCCTTGCTCGTCGTACTGACTCCAAGTTCAACAAGGTTATTCTTAGATCCCTTTTCCTCTCCAAGGTTAACAGACCCCCCGTCTCTGTTTCCCGTATCGCCCGTGCCTTGAAGTCTGAAGGTTCTGCCAACAAGATTGTCGTTGTTACCGGAACCGTCACTGATGACTCCCGTATTTACGAACTCCCCAAGATCACCATTGCTGCTCTCAAGGTCACCGAAACTGCCAGAGCCAGAATTTTGAAGGCTGGTGGTGAAATTATCACTTTCGACCAACTTGCTCGCAGAGCCCCCACCGGACAAAACACTTTGATTGTCCGTGGTCCCAGAAACTCCCGTGAATCTGTCAGACACTTCGGTTTCGGTCCTCACAAGAACAAGGCTCCTAGAATCATGTCCAAGGGACGCAAGTTTGAACGTGCTCGTGGTCGTCGTGCTTCTAGAGGTTTCAAGGTTTAAGGGAATCTCTGAAATGTCAAAACCATTGCTATTTATGTTAATAAATACTAATACAAAAGTTTTTTGTACGCTGTTAGGAGTTGCTCTAAGTTAATGAAATCTATGGAATGTTTTTAACGCCTGTGTCGGAGTGGAGTAGTAGTATTCTAGATGGATTTGTTTGAAAGGCAATACGTTAGCTTGTCTCGTAGTCTGTGTATGTTTAGCAAAGGTTTCTGTTATGTTAATTTGGCTCAGTTAGTTTCTGTTTTTATCAGCTTTGGACAGTATTACTTTTTGATCGATTGACGGTTGTTTATCAATCTGCAAGCTCTGATTTTCCTCAGTGCTATTTGAATTTTTTCAGTTCAAGGTCGACTTATACCTTTGCTTATCACCGTTGGAAAGCAATAAATCGTTGTAGTTAAAGATGTACAAAAAGAGCTGTGAGCATGACTTCTTGAGCCAGACGAAGCCAGTGCGAGCAAATTTTGACTATCTAGCACGATTTCAACCTTTGTATAGGTAATAGTTAGCAGGCTGTGAGTTTCTCTGGCGAAACTTGTCATGTTTAGCACTTTTGTACCAGCTACTGTGCGTCAAAATTATAAATTGTCCTTTATAATGATCATGAATCTAGACTGTGTTTATTTCTTCAGCTTCATACGACTCAATGTAGGGCTGTCAATTGAAATTTCGCCCATGAAATTCCCTACTTCAACATTAGTAAATTTATGTTACAATGAAATTCACTGTTCATGTGAATATGGATTTCCTTGTATGGTGGGACATAAGACGGTATTCTTTTAATGTATCTACTGTACATTATGTAGATATAATCTCACTGAAAATAGCTCTTCTCTCTCAAATATCCTTATAGTATATATACATGACAACCTAGATCACAATCTCTCGGCCTCCGCCATCAGTTTCTCGATGGTAAATGTTTCATGGTCACCTTTATTAAATGCATCCAACAACAAGTTTTTCGGCGTTCCCTTTGCAGCTGAATAAAAGTTCTGTACAAACAGAATTAATAAATGTACTTCCTGTACGGTCATTGAGTTGTTCTCAACTGATCCGTTAAACAAAACAATTTCTTTATCCTCTAACAAATTGGTGTGCATGATGATGGTGGTGTGGGGTCTTGCGTATTCCTGATTCAGTTTGTATTCAGCGAGCGTGGTAAAAATAAGATGAATTGTGTTGATTCCTGCAAAGTTGAACTGGACCAAGTGAATTTCAGCTTCTCCGTTTTTACCTTTTGGTAGAGGGAGTAGGAACATCTTATATCTGACTGCATTTGCATACATAGCTTCAAAATTCGGTTTTTCGATAATTCCACAAATGTTCTTGGAATTATTCGCAAATCTGAGTTTCCAGAGCATCTCAATCTCTTTGCGATCATGGAGCTTGAATTTGTTGACATCAATGAAACTATCCAACTCTTTCAGATCTGATTTGGGAACTTTTGGTGCCTGTTTCACGCTTGCGCTTGAAATTTTTGCTGCTTCCGATTCCTTTTCATCTAGTGCCTTTTTAATAGGATCTTCCTTGTCCATTTTCAACTTGACCTCTTGGATTTTATCTTTGTATTTTTCCTTGAGTTCATTCACGTTTTTGACACCTTCCTCTGCCGCCTTTTGTTGCAGCTTCAATTGGTATCGTCGTTGAACGTCTTCTGAAGCAGCAGCTGCCGGGGACGCAGTGGTAGAAGATGCATATCTCTTTTTGGCAACGCTCTTGAGACCAACGGGATTAAACATTCTGAGACTGGCGGTGAATCTCTGCATTTCTCAAGCTGAAAGTTCGTTGACGAAAACAATTTGATTCAAGACTCGAAAAAATAGTCTGCAACCCAATAAAACATTCGAATTTTTGTGACCTAACCCTTCGAAAGTTTTTTGGTAGCTCGTGTATACTTAATTTTTAGTGAGAAAAAGACTTGAACAAGCAGATAAAATAAAGTTACTACTCTTGTCGATTTATATAAGCAATTCTATACAGCTATGAGTAGGCTGATTCAATGAAAGGTTGTACTGTACGACTTTCAAAGTTCTGTTTTTCGGTAATTGTCAGCGTACAAGCAGGTTTCCAGTTTTTCCAGTTGTAAAAGCCTCTTGGACTTGAAAATGTTGAGTTACCAGTAACAGAATCTTTCCTATCAGGAGTAGTCAAGGCTCTTTGTGCGAAATTTGACGCGACCCTGATCCACCACGAATTCCAAGAATAAGACAGTTCACGCGTAATGTGATTCCAGTAAAAGGCTATGTATTCTTTAATCATGAGACGTCTCAAACGTCTTCTCCTTCAGGTTGTTCTTTCGTGACAAATATCGAGTACACGCTCGACTTCAATAACGTAAATACCAGAGAGTTTTTACTTTCCAAGTTTCTTAGAACTTCCAACACCTTCGGGATTGGTATTGAATTTAGTTTTTCAATCTGCGCGTTCAGTTCTTTCAAATTGCTGTTGAGTCGGGCATATTCCTCTAGTAGAAGCTGTTGTTTATCAGTAAGTTCCGACATGTTTGGAGTTCTCTACATGGAGAGAGAATAATGAAATGGGAAGATGCACATCAATAAACACAAGAAAATCTTAAGATCTACCTCGTGTATACAATAAATCTACTGAATATAATTCAGGTGTAAAGAATAAGTCTTAACTACACCGTTGTATGAACTTAATTGTTCTTTTAGTAGATTTGGAATCCCGAAAATGAAGAGCAACATTTGATTGAATCCGTTTCCCAGACAAAAGACATAAGTTGATGGTGTGTGCATGTTAAAGAAAGAATCTCAAGCTCTGATTGAGTTCAAACTGGTATAAGTGTTGTCCATATCTCTTTCTCTCAGTTATTGGCAAGCATGTGAATGTGAGTTATAGATAAATCTAGCCTGTTTCTGGGATTGCTTCTCTACTGGTAATGGAGAAAATCGTAAAATATCTGACTACCTGTTAGCCTGGCGGGTATGCTCAAAAAGTTTTGTCCTGTTTTCATGTTAACTCTACTCTCTAACTGAAGATGTAATGCTGGAGACCTTACATTATGTTGCAAGGCTTTGTTGTACGACATACTCAAACTAATTCATACGACGTATTAATAAACGACCAGCAGCTATTGTAAACTGAACTGTAAACGTAAAACATTTATGTTATTGCAAAGGGGACGACTGTTGAATGATTTAAGGAATTTTATGGAACTTACAACAAACCATCAAGGTGTGTCGAGCACTGTTGTCTTTCGAGCTCAATCTGGTGTTAATGCTACCAGCATTGTGGAATCATGAAGGCTTAGGATGTAACGTAACATCACGGAGCACTTTCAGTTATTCAATTCATTCTCAAGTAGAATAAGCCAGCGCATGTTTGTCTTAAGAGAGAATATGTACACGTAAGCTTGAATGGTCGCGTCGGGATCAATTTCGTTGAACGAGATAAAATTCTCGCTTAATTTGAAATTCAGCTACCGAGCCAAAAAACAGCATTTTCAGTAACAACGAGCTCCTTTGCGATTTAAACTGGGCTTCTGGCTTTGCTAATTAACATAAATAATTTTCACTGTTTGCTTCTTTATCTTCAATCAACGGGAAACCCTTTGATTGTTCTTAGGTCATGCTGTCAACTATCTCACGCTTTATTTTGTTCGATGGAACGACCTACTGCTGATGATTTTGCTAAAATCGTTAGCACCGAGTTATTAGAAAGGAGCATAATGCCGTTCATATCACGAATGTACCGTATACAGTCAGCAACACAATCTACCCACCAGATAAATGCCGTCCACTACGCGATAAAAGCCTTCTTGCAAGCTTAAACTTTATACAAAAACTAAAACCCAGACAGAGTATATTGATATTTCAGATTTCTTCACACAATAGCATGAAAACAAATGTATCGGTACATGAAATTGACTGGGCTAGACATCTACGTTTATACGCACTCAGGCCTTTGAAGTGACGTGTTGAATATCTGCTAAATCGCTGTGCTGATTTTTCAAAATCAAAATTGCTCTTTTATTTTTTTTATTTTTTTTTTCCACGGATCCTAATTCGTTGGGTCTACGTTGCGGTTCAACAGTGCAAAAGTCCTGGTTACAGTAGTGGAATTTCAGTTTGATCGGGATCAAAGATTGACAGTGAGACACAGAGAACTTACGCACGTCACATTAAACAAAAAACGTGTTTTGATTGGCCTTCTAGAACCTTGTCAAAATTTATCAGATCTAATTACTAAGCCTTATGCCATCTGATATTCCCAATTGGGACTAATTTTTGTTCCCATTCGATTTTCTATTTTATTAAGGACTTCTCCAACATTTTTATTTTTTCTTCTTCTCTTAACTTCCTTCATCCGATTTCCACTTTATATATTCACTAAAATCACCTCTGCATTTGCGTTCACACAGGCAAAAAGCGTGAAATACTATTGCTTTCTTTCATTATTTCGTTTTATGAACCTTTTTACTCAGCATTAAAACTCAATTTTGCATTTTTTGTTGTACCCTTTTTTATTTAGTTCCCATCCTCGCAGAGGCAAGCTTTGACACATCTCTCTATTTATTACGATCGCCAACGATTTTCAACGGTGCGTTTTTTTTTCTTACCGGCAAGCCAATACGATAGACGAAAATATATATTTTAAAAATGGCATGGCATATTATACCCAAAATGACATATCAACAAAAAATCGAACGTTCGATTATAACGTCTCGTTACGCAAACCTCACATTTGCCATCAGTGTTGGGTTCCTTGTATTGCTTTCACTGACATGTCTGATACAACCGCGGCTGAAGTACGATTCGAAGAAATGGTATAGAATATCATACTCCGGGAAAAACCCTGCAAAACCACCAAGAGTCGATCTCAGAAACATTATCATAATATGGACGCTAGTCATAGTGTATCTTTTGCTTGCGGGTACCCAAGAGGAATGGGTATATCTAGCGAAGAGGCTGGGAAGAGTACCAGTTGCCCTATATCCATTGATTTATTTTCTTTCCATGAAGCCGTCGCCATTACCGAAATGTTTTTATCTGCAATTAATTCCTATTCACAAATGGCTCGGAAGATTGATTGTACTGATACTGTTATTGCATGCCATCGTGTACTTATCAGTCTACATCAAGCTAGGGAAATTGGCTAAGCTGAGTCAACTTTCGAACGTTGCAGGCATTGTTGCTTTTTTCATGTTTGTATTGTTGGGGGTGTCATCGCTGAAACCAATAAGAAGGAAGTTTTACAATTTATTCTTCTTTATCCATTACCTAACTTCCTGGATCACAATACCTCTTATTTTTTACCACTCCAAAACCACCAAGTGGTATATGTCATTATGTGTAGCAGTGCTTGTAAGTCAAGCCCTATACAGAATCTGCATTTCGAAGCATGTACGCCTCCCGGTTCAGTACATTTCGCCTAACTTATTTTTCATTTCAATTAACAAAAGTCAATTACCGAAGTCACTTCAGAAAAATTTTATCCCGGGTTCGCATCTTCGTATATCCGAACCGTTGTACACATCTTCTGCATGGTTAAATTCATCTCATCCATACACAATTGCATCGCTTCCGTCAGATCCCAATCTTCTTCTAGCCATTCGCAAAACACGATACCCAATCAAGCTTCGAAAATTCTATGCGGTCTCAGGTCCTTACCAAGGTATTCCTAGATCGTTTTTTACGGATGCTGCAAACGGACTAGTGAAAAGAGTTTTGTTCGTGGCAGGAGGTACGGGAATCGCATTTTGTGCGCCAATAATGCGTCAGTTAAGGGCATTCAATATTCCAGTGAAACTGATATGGGCTATTAGAGATGCTGCGGAGATTCCGATTCTAAAACCGCTAGGCCTGGAAGCGGCAGCCCGTGAGGGTCAGGTCGAAATATATGTCACGGGTAATCCACCATCGAACTGGTTCAACTCGAATGAAGAAAATTTCAATATCGATATAATCGACGATTGTTGCGAGAACACACCCTTACTGAATAACGATAAAGTTCCGAATTACATGGGCTCCAATGAATACGATGCCTTCACATTCAATTCGAGGCCAGTGCTTAACTTGAGAATTAAGTCATGGCTGTGTGGAGCTCCAGTAGATGGTTACACTTGTTGTTGCTTGGACCGATTGATGAGGTATGGTACAGGAGACCAGGAAGGACAATGGATTCTGGCGTCAGGGACCGAAATGTTACTGAAAGAAACCGAAACCTGGGCACATGTAAACGGCTTTAAATTTTTCAAGGACGAATTTAGCATGTAAATCTTATTGATCTCTTTCAGCCGAAAAGTTCAAACTCGTTTATTCATGGATCTGAGCGACCCCAAGATTGATTGGTCTGAACTGTTTTCTAATTCCTTTTCACGATTTTATGATTGACAAATATATATAAATGAAAATGACGACAATTGTTGTACTAGTGTGATAGATAGATAGAAATAAATTGCCAAGAAACAGGGCACTAATTGTCTTCTGGTTAATGCAGCATATCACATTGTAAGCTACAGTATACGAATTTTGAAATATTATATAATACTTAAGGTCTATACTTTAGACTTTAGTATAAGCCATCATTAAGTAAAAAAAGCTTACGCTTGCATCCAAATAAGCAAGATTTTTCAACATAACTTAGATTTAACGACCTGACTAGTTGTGTTTATTTTAATTTTTATGTTCTGTCATAGCATTTTTAATTCGAAATCTTCATGAAAGTTGGCTAAAACCAAAAAGGAAAACTCGTTATTCAATCCACTCTCTCTCAGCTTTGTTTCTAATAAACAATGTCAGGAATACCACATCCAGTGACAATTGCACTAACGGCTGCTTTATTTTATACAATAACGACAACGGTTCCAATACCTTATCTTGATGAAGTATTTCACATCCCTCAGACACAAGCATACTACAATTCGAGTATTGCACCATGGGACCTGAAAGCTTTGTTCGAAATAGTTCCCTGGGACGATAAAATAACAACACCACCAGGGATCTACTTTGTCGCCAATGCATGGGCATGGGCTGTGGGGTCATGTTCACCGACGGTACTCAGATCAGTCAACTACATTGGATGGACCGTACTAGTACCAATGGTCACTGCATGCCAGAGCATCGTCGCGTTTCCGCTAGGCTGGTTTTTCTCGAACCTGTTCTACACGGATGTTTGGGCCTGTTTAATGGTGTTGGCAACACTCAAGTTAGGATCACGGGGTTGGACCATCCCAGCGTCCGTTACAGGGGTGATGGGGATCGCATTTAGACAAACTAACGTGGTTTGGACAGCGTTTGTAGCAGTATGTCTTTTGTGCGAAAAGCTTGCGCGTGCGCAAACGGATCAATGGCTTGCGTGGGAATTGATCAAGATTGGAATCAAGTCGGTTGAGATATGGATGCCGTTTGGAATGGTGGGTGCTGCATTTGTGTGGTTTGTACAGTGGAATGGTGGAATTACTATGGGCGATAAATCTAATCATCAAGTCAGTTTGAATTTCTTGCAATTGATTCACTTTTTGATACATGTCTCGATACTTTTTGGTCCACCAGTTCTGCTTTCTTGGGCCTATGCCGCGGTCCGAACTAACCAAAGGTTTCGATGGAAATGGCTACTGGTTTGGATTTTGGGAAGTTTTGGTATGGGGTTCATCTTCCATAATATGCCCATGGTAGCACACCCGTTTCTACTTGCTGACAACCGACACTACACATTCTACATTTGGCGTCGCTTCTATCTCCCGTCACAGTCATCACTTTTATTCTCACTCTTCGTATCCGGGCCTTTTCTTTTCCTTGGACTCCACGTTTTCTTCCATCCATTTTTACACGCATTCCGATCGCAGCCCACACTTGCTCGGAAGTTAGCGGTTTTGCTTGAGCACTGTGCTTACCTTTTGGCGATTGTTGCAACTCTTGTGCCGTCACCGCTGTTAGAGCCGAGATATTATATTGTTCCGCTGGTTATTTGGAGAGTCAAGTATGTGAGTAAGGTGGGGAAGATATACTCTTGGTGTGAGTGGGTGTGGTTCTGGGCGGTCAATTTTGTGACTATTGGAGTGTTTTTGAGGTTACCGTTTGAATGGGCTCAGGAACCTGGGATGCTACAGAGGTTTATGTGGTGATGTGTAAGTGGGAGTTTTATAATAATAACATTGAGTGTTTATGGGTTTGTTGTTTATTGCATGTACTTTATGAATGAATCTGGAGGATTGATAATTCGGGGATGAGCTAGTTAAGGGAAATATAAGCTGTAGTTTATCAACATCACTCATATTGGGTATATGGTAACATTTGGAATACGAATTTCGCTTAGTGCATATTGGTGAATAAAAAAGGTTGTGGAGCTGAAGTGGGTGATAATGAGTAATAAGATGATATCCATTCCAACACAAAGCAATACTGATACTCGCTACAAACCTGGTTGCAGAGAGATGTTGATATTGTGAAATATCGAATCAGCTCCAAATTGATTAATATAATGTGCTACAATATTATTATGGTCGGCTATTTTAGTTTATCTATGTTGCCAATTGTTGTTATGAACTATGCTCTTTGATATTTGGACACTTGGAGATAGAAAGTCGTAAAGACATTCAGAAAATAATACTTGATTTTATATTGACAATGTCTGTTTAGTTCAACGTTTGGATGAGTAGATGTGTAGACGAGCAGCCCACTTGCAAAGATAGTTCAATATCTAAATTCATGACCACCATAGCTACGTACATTTGTCTTGATTATGGTAGAAATAATCACTACACATACAGTAAACAAAAGTTAAACGTTACAATCTATGACTTTTTCCCAATCAGGAAATTTCCCAAATATCATAAAACTTCATACCCTCAGTGCCCAAGCTCACCCGAACAAAGTTAAAGAACATAACACAACTTCATGTCTTGAACTATTTAAACTATAGTTTTTCTTTGAACTCTAATACTTATCTTGATTTTATCACTATTACAAGTTTAGATTAAACTGAAGAGGCTTATTGGGTGGGAAGGTTCGAAAGCTTTAGAGTTTGGGTTATGCCACATGATAGGAACATGGTTTGGAGTCGTACTGGTTTAGTGGAAGGAAATTGAACTTTGTTGGAGTTGTGATGGTCGCTGGCATATACCGAAAGAAATTGGTCGTGATTAGTGGGGGTTTGGAAGGCATGGATGGATAAGTGCAAGTTTATGTACTAGTAGACGTGGGTGTTGGTTGAGATATGAATTAATGTGTAGGAATAGATATCTTGCACGTAGAAGAAATTGTAAGTTGTAAGGGTATAATTTCATTTGTGATTGGGCGATAATGTTTTTACGTAAAGCTGACGATATAATATATCACCATCATCAGTAAAATTCATACAGATACTAAACAGTACATCGGCGCCACCATCTTCATTCCCATTTCTACCACAGCCTAACTCTCAATCCCAAACCACCCAACCACATTCTGTACAGTACATTATAGAAAAGAAATAAGGAGATTTGAGCATGATAAGTTGTTCCACTACCCGACAGAATTGAGTGCTTTCTCTCGTATATAACTAAATTTACATCTATCAAAATTGTCTTACGTTTTTTGTGCCTTTCTGCCACTTCAAGTGGAACGTGGCAAGAGGATGAGGGATGTGAGAATATGTAGAGTAGGGTGAAATGTGGGGATTAGAGTGGAGTTACGATATGTAGAATTAATGGAGTGAGAGTTGATGTATGACGCAGTATAGCTGTGAATAACGCACATCAAAAATGATCCTTTCCTGTTCATCTAGAACGATTTCTTAAAGTTGTTGTAAGGGCATAATGGTCCAATTGTGATTCACATTGTAGTACATATGGTTTATGATACTCTTTCCTTATTGACGATGCCAACTGAGATGGCAGTGGCAGTGGCACCGCACCATACTGTACAGTACGACCATAGAAATGGGAAAAACAGGTTTTGTGTGTGCGTTGTGTGTTAGATGGTTGAGGTGAGGTGAGGTGGGTCCTAACCTTAAAACTTTAAACAGAGATGGGTGTGGGTTAGTGCTAACCATCTTTTGTGGATTGATTGATTAGTGGCAAAGGTTTGTAACTATTCTAGTTGGTCTGTGAATGAATATGTGAATCTGTATGGTATAGATGAATGAATGTTCATGTCGAGATTGAAATGGACGTAGATGTATGAATGTGTTCAGGTACTACAATATTAGCTGTTGGTATCTTGCATTCAATCTACTGTGTGATTTGTGTGACATTCTACAATGTCTCCAGTTATTCTGCCAAATTGTTAGCTGCTCTAAAAGATCAATTTGATTTAGATAATTCAATTTACTTGGACTTGAACTGTTTAACTTTTGGTGGATTCGCTTAGATCAAAGAAGATCCAATAACACAGGTGGTCTGGGCTTGTACTGTACATTAATTTTGTTCATTTCATTTCATTTCAACTCAGTTTGGGTTTCGTCATTTGTGTAAATTGCACTATGATATAAATTTAAATTCATATTCTTTAGTCTAGTACCGTGTGGTCTGGTTTTGGCTGGACACTGATATTGGATCACTATCATAAATTTATGTCAATATCGTAGTTATTAAATGGCCTGTTCTTAGATATGACTAAACTATTACCACCACCGTTCAAGTTCACTTGCACATACTCCACATGTGCAGCAGGGATGGATTTGTTGTTTACGACTGCCAGTGTAGAAAAAATTGTGATTTTGGATGAATAGAATTTGATAAAAATGGTCCGGTTAGTTTTTTAATATCGGAGAAGATAAATTTTGTATTGCCAATAATTTTCTTTTTATGATTATTATGGTTAACTCTAACGGTTTTAAAAGTTAACAATCACAAGCCTTAAATATCTTATTCCATACTCTCACCTCCTTACAATTCTCTTGTTGTGTTATTTCTTCTTTCTTCCTTACACCTTTTTTTGTTTTGTTTTTGTTTTACAAAAAACCGTTTTTTTCCCCTTCTTCTTTCCGAAACTACCATTCTTCTTCGACATAAATACAGTGCAATTATCCAATCAATTGATCAATCAACCAACCAACCAACCAACCAGTCATTCATGAAATGGATTCAGACATCATAATAGAACAAGCCGTAAGCACTTTTAGTTCAACTATACCAGTTCATCTGATCTAATCTGTTCATTGTCTCATATGCTAGTGCGATTCCTGCAGGGTGAGAAAACTTAAGGTATGTCGACTCAAAAAAATTATTCTCTTTGGCTTTATCACTGTATATCTTGATTAAGATCTTGATCTTGATCTTGATTTTTTTTTTCTCTCGAATACCTATTCTAAACCAGCAGCAACTCATGTATCTAACTTCGATTCCCTTTGATAGTGCTCGAAAGACTTGCCCGCTTGTGCAAAATGCAGACAGTACAATAGAACTTGCCGCTATTCCCCAAAAACTGTCAGATCTCCCCTCACAAGAAGGTACGTCGTTTCCATCAAATACATCACCCACTTATAAACCATACTAATTCTCAACCTAACTCCTTCTTTACTCTTCTCTCAGCCATTTAACCAAAGTCGAAGAACGTGTGAGTCACCTAGAAGCTCTCATTAATGACATCCTGCCAAACGTCGACATAGACAAACTACTCTCGAAGTACACCGGATCTCCATCTTCCTCCCACTCTTACTTGCATTCACATCATCAATCAACCACAGCACCCATCAAAGATAAAGAGCATAGACCCCTACAACCAAATGACGAAGTCCCCGACGAAGCTGACGGGTTTGACTGGATCGAAGAAGAACTCCAAGGTGACGAATTAACTGACGGAATGGCCGCCCTCTCAATCAACCCAAAGGGACGTGGGTATTTTGGGCTAGCATCAAGTGCAGTGTTGTTGCGTGCACTCAAAATTCCTCCTAACTGGGACGTTCCCACATTCGAAACGTTCCAGTACAATTACAACTCTCTTATTTTGGCATCAGATAATGCATCAAGAATAATATCGGACACACTAATCGATGCTTACTTTACCTTTTATAACTCTTCTTATCCGGTAATCCACGAACCAACTTTTAGAGCACAATGCATGGGCACCAGCCTAAGACCAAGGGAAGACGTATGGAGTATATTGAGTTATACTGTCGCGGCTCTAGGATCTTGGTGCATGAATCCCGAACAGTCGGCTGCAGATCTAATGTTTTATCAACAAGCAAGAAGCCGTTTGAACTCAAGTATACTAGAAACTGGAAATCTTCCTTTGGTACAAGCGCTGACTCTATTATCAAATTACGTACAGAAGCGTAATAAACCAAATACCGGGTGGAACTACCTAGGTCTAGCAGTAAGAATGGCGTTAGGATTGGGATTGTACAAGGAATTTCCTAATTGGAAAAGTTCACCGTTGAAACTGGAAATTAGAAGGAGGGTATGGTGGATTTTGTACATATTTGATTCAGGAGCTGCAGTCACCTTCGGGCGCCCAATAAATTTACCAGGCCCTGAAATCGTTGATGTCAAAATCCCGCTAAATGTGCATAACGAGGCTATTACAATCGATACAACTGATGAAATGCTAAGGTCTATGCAGGTAGAGGTGGACGAGCCGACAGTCTACTCAGGTATTATTGCTCAGTCTAAATTCTGTCTCCTGACAAACTCAATGTATAATCGACTGATTTCGAAACCAAGCTTATCTGCCGAAGAGTCGTTACAATACAACAAAACAATTAAAAGCCAGTTTTTAGCGAAGCTGCCTTCGTATTTTCAACCCACGACTCTTGTTGATTCGACAAATCAATGGCTTGTATTGACGAAGTATCGACTGTATTGGAGGGTCAAGAATTTCCAGATTCTTTTATTTAGACCTTTTATTTTACAGAAGATTCTTAAGCCGTCCAATCCGTTCTCAAAGCCTGAAAAAGAATGTCGCAAAATTTGCATCGATGCGGCCCGCGAAACTATCCAGTTGGTTTTTGAATTTATCGAAACACAACCTCAATCAGCAGTATCCGTGTGGTACGCTCTTTACTTTTTGTTCCAAGCCGCACTAGTCCCAATTATCTCGCTTTCTGCAGAACCCAACGGTGATCAGGCTGAAGAATGGAGACGAGATGTGGATAAAACAAAGGGGATCTTGTTAAGTCTGGGGGAAACAAATAAACTTGCTAAACGGTTTTTTGATGTCATTGAGAAGGTGGGGAGCAGATTTGGGGTCGAACTTTGGATCAACGATATTTATTCAATGGTGTTTGATTTTGGACATCACCCGGAGTTTGGAGAGGAGCAACTTGTAGGCATGTAAGCTGGATGTACAGTGTGCTGGGTCGTTTGTTATACACGTCTATGGTACTGATTGTGAGAAGTTATTTATTCTTTTTCTTCGCGTTTTTTATTCTTTTTATTTATTCTTTTTGTCTTTTTTCATTTGAAATACCCCTTCAATTCTATGGCTTGTCGTGGATAGCAGCGAGCTATGTTGATATATTTTTTCTATAGTATGTTTATTTAATCTTTTTTAATACCCTACAAATAGCAGTTGTACACTGTACTTATTATCAAACTATACAGTCTTTTATACTGTAAACTACACTGATTACGATTCCAAGTAGAGTTATAAATAAGTAAGAATGAGTTTAGTCTATTTGAAACTATGAGGGTTGATAGTCTTCATCTGAAGTAGAATCAGACAAATCGTCCTGTCCATTAACACTCCACACCCCATCACCAATCAACCTTTTCTCCCCATCGTCCTCACCGTCCTCATCACTCTCTTCATCTTCATCACTGTAAACATACTCAATCTCAACTCCATCCCCATACCCAATTCGAACGTGGTCTCCACGATTGAGCTCAAGCTCGGTCCCATCCTCGAACCCCAACTCGATCTGATCTTCGAACTCTACTAAAATCTCGTCCCCTTCGTACAACTCAATAACACCGCTCTCCCCATTGCCCCTCCGGTAATTTGCCTGCATTGGCGACCGTTCCCGCCGCGCCCTTTGGAACTCGACGTTGGGGAGGCCCGGCATGTACCTGTGGTACAGTTTCATCGCCAGCGCTGCGAGTACGCCGGCAATGACGAGCATTTCAATGTGCCATGCGGACGGGGTCCAAAAGAGCAGAAGGATAGGGGCTAGCATAAATGCGTAGAGAGAGTCGGTGAAGGTGTCGAGATCAATGAAGAGATTGGACTCGGCGGGTGGGGCGGAACTGGCGGGGCTGGAACGGGATATCTCATAGTGAGATTGTACATTTCTGAAGGACTTGTGGCGTGGTTGGTGGGTGAGAAGTCGGTCGAGGTGGTAGAATTTGCCGGGGCCTTGATGGTTGGCAGAGAAGACGACCCTGTCGCTGTCATGGCCTGGGTCAAAAAGTGCACCTATCGCTGAAATACTGACTGGTTCTAGCAGTTCACGGGGCCCGGACGATCCAAACGTGTTGGTGTAAACAACCCCAATTTTATGTTTCTCTGCATCTAGGCCTGCAAACACCTGCTCCACAATGCGGTCGTTCCAAATCAATTCCCGCGCCCACTCCTTCGACAACGGTCCAAATTCCACAACCACAACCAGTCTCTGCCTTTTCTTCTTTCCCTTTTCCAACTTCGGGCCCAATTCCAGCTCCACAAACTCCTCCATGACCGCCTCAGCGTCCAATGTTTCAAACCCAGGCCACGGTGGTGCCGTTACGTTAACAGGCGTAGCCCCGCACCTCCCGGCATACGCGTTCACCATCTTATCCAGCTCCAACTTGACATCTGACGTCAAGTCTACACGAGTTGCAGGCAGCGCCGAGAACCGCGCGGTGAGGTGGTGCCAGAGCGGAATGGTGCTGAGGGTGAGCTGGAAGTCGGACGCATGCATGTCGGGTTGGTTGATGAGAATGAGCGCATCGTGCGTGCAGGTTTCGAGAAGGTAGGTGAGAATGGGCTCAATTGGGGTCTTGGACTCTCCGTCGTGGGAGGAACTCCCGGTGAGTGTCAGGTGCGTCGGAGGCGGACCGTCTGGGAAAGGAGCGTGGGAACCGATGAGTAGAGGGAAGGTTTGGGAGAGGACTGAGGGAAGAAAGAGGGTGAGAAGAAGTAGTATGGTATGCATTTTGGTGTGATCGATGGTGATTGACAGATGGATACCTTAGTATGAAGGTGGAGATGGATTCGAATGGGTGGTTTTTTGGAGACGTTCTAGATGGGGCGTAGTGATCATGACTGATGTTATCACAACATGTTGCTTATACTTGTATGATCTACCCGTGAGAGGATATATGTAAACAATTGTCTTGTAAGTGATTGCTATTATATACAGTACACATCAATCAATGCCAAATCACAGAAAATCCACTTCATTGTGATAATAGTTTCCATAACCACGCATAAAGTTTCTTTTACCAAGAAACAAAACACTCATCTATCCAAAGAGCTATAAAACCATCCCAATACTTTCAAGATCTTGGTATACTGCTGCACTTCCTTGACAACTTTGTCCTCAATCTTCCCTTCAAACTCTACCCAAAATGCGTATTTCCAATTCCCGTCGCCGGCC
The DNA here is from genome assembly GCA_030563945.1 of Geotrichum australiense. NCBI lineage: Eukaryota > Fungi > Ascomycota > Dipodascomycetes > Dipodascales > Dipodascaceae > Geotrichum > Geotrichum australiense. The sequence goes on along the minus strand of JAJMKR010000105.1, from coordinate 52,583 downwards.
GGCCTCGAATTGATTGCAGTCAAGTTAATATTCTCCTTCGCAAACACTTCCAGCGTCTTCACCAGCGCACCAGGCATATCATCAACCAGCGTAAACTCCGCAATGCTCCTGACCTCAGCGCCCTCGGTCGACTCCCCGAACTTGAGCGGTACCGGCGTAGGGTCAGTTGAGAACACCAAGAACCTAGTAGTGTTATTAACATTATCCGATATTTTCTCTTTCAAAACAGGGACGCCCATAATCTGCCCTGCCAGTTTGCTAGCAATGGCACCAGCCTCCTCGTCTTCACGACACTTCTGCACCGCCATGGCCGTACTCCCACAATCAACTCTCTCGACGCCAGGCACCGATTTGAGGAACTTGTCGACCTGGCCCCACGCCTGCGGGTGAGTATAGAGACGCTTAATGTCTGCGACGGACTTTGCGCGCGACAGGAGCGCGTGCTGGATCGGCACGTAGACCTCGCCGACGAGGTGCATTTGAGACTGGAGCGTGTGCAGGATGTCGAGCGTGAAGATGACGGTACCGTTGGAGCTGTTTTCGTGGGGGACAACGGTGTAGTTGGACCGCGTGGGGAGCGAGTTTAGACACGAGTGGAGGGTGGGCTCGGGAAGGAGGTCGTGGTCATTGATTCGTTCGGAAAGGGTTATGGCGGCCTGGAGGGGAAATGGTTAGTTTTATGGTTAGATGGATCGGAATTTGATTTAAAGGCTAAAGAGATGGAAGAATGCGTACTTGATGAGAATAGGTACCTAAGGGACCTAAGAATGTAATTGTCATTGTGATATGTTTGCTTTACAAAGTCGCCTATTAGTGTTTTTGTTTTGAGTTGGAAGGGAGCTTTAGTGATATGTGATGTGTGAGAGTTTCTGGATTTTTAGTTTTGTAAATTTCATTTTTCATTGATTTTATAGGGTGTGAGTAAACGTTCTACAGTATATAAATTTACATGATGTACAAAAAACCAAGCATTCCAACATTTTGATTTCGATCATGGATCCAGAGATTTGAATCTTACTCTGTGGAGTTGGCTGGGTTATTTTAATCATCAAGACCCGCTCACAGAAACTATTCTCGACTGATTCACATTCATATAAAAAATGAGGCAAAAAAATGATATAATTAATAGGATTCAATGATACACATTTATCATTGGAAGAATAGCATAGCGCATGCTAGATTTTACAGCTATATGGAGGAAAATATAAATTTCATCTAAATGGTGTAAATAACGATTTTACCATCAACACCGGTGGAAGAGATTTTCTTAACATTCTCGCCAGAGCGTTCGTAGACTCTGATAGTGTTGATTGTGTTTTGGTGAACAGTAGGTAAATCAGTACCTCCAGTTTCACTCTCAGCAACACCCTTCAAATCCAATTGCCTAAACATATTCAAAGCAGAAGACTCTTTAGTTTCCTGAGCTTTAGCCTTGGCAGGGTCATCAATTGACTTCTTAAATTTCCAACCATTGACCGAACCTTCGAAAACAACTGGGTGGCAGTCATGACCAGCGGCAATAATTTGCGATTCAGAAGACCACAACAACGATCTAAAAGGCAAGAACGAAGTAGATACAGACAATACAGCCTTAGGAGGTTGATCAGCTCCGTTGGGATAGGCGACAATGATGCTGGAATCGTGGGTTGCAAAAGCCAATGCATCACCAGAAGGTGAGAAACTGACGTCGTGGACCCAGCCACCAAATTCATTGTAGTATTCTCCACAAAGAGTTTGGAAAGGCAATTTCTCGCCCCAAACGCTTGGTGCGGGACGTTCGTCAATAGATTTGATAAATCCGGAAAACACTCTTGCCGAACCATCGGTAGACCCGGCAGCAAGCAAGACACTGTTAGGGTGCCAGTCGATTGACAGAACGGTCGACCTAATAGGTTTCTTGATATGCTTTGCAATCCACCAATCATTTTCTTCTTCATAGTAGCATACTCCAATAATTCTGTCACCGGTTCCGACAGCGAACTTCTTTTCATTAGGCGACCAGCGAACAAATGTAGCAGCTCTACTAATTCGCAACAACACCAAAGTAGGTTTCCAGGACCCGTCTAATTGGGGTTCCCAAACAATAGCGTTACGGTCTTGGGAACAAGTGACTAGTCTTCCAGAAGGAGCGACATCAACGGAAGTGACCGTTTTGTCGTGGTCAGTCAATGTGTTTCCGAGTTCGAATTTCTTCCCGTCAGTATAGTACAGCTCGACGTTGGAGTCACGAGCGACTGCAAGAAGGGATTTGTCTTCTGAAAAAGAGTGGTCGGAGATGGGTGTGTGACCCAAAGAGTGTTGAAAAATAGACATTGTTTAGCAATTGAGGTGAGATCAGATTATGGTGGAAGCAATAACAGGAGACTCTCTACTGCTATTAACGATACCGGTGATTTGCGATGATGTGGTAGAATTGAGCAGTTTGTCAACTTACTGTATGGACAGACTTCACATGCTTACTCCATATTTTTACCCTAGCCTCAAAAATATTAAGACATATAAGTTAAGGTTCAAGTACTATAACCCAAAAAAGCCCCTTGAACATGTCAAATCGTGGAATCCGACCACAAAAAGAAAAAGATGGGTTTCACCAGCATGGCTACCATTATCGCAGCGAACTAATAGAACCAGAACAAAAAAGAGAGCTGGACGAATCCGGAGTTGAACCGGAGACCTTTCGCATGCTAAGCGAACGTGATAGCCAACTACACCATACGCCCTGATCTTGAAAAAAAGTTTTACCGGTACTATAAGTTTACAAGACCAAAATATGTATTTCAGGATTTACGAGGCCATTTTTTTTTGTAACAGAGGTGTGATTAGAGATACAGAGTAGCAGGTATAGGCCAAATAAGAAGGGAAATGCCAGAAAATGATGATGATCATGTTTGATATGTTACCCAACAAATTCAGAAGCTGCTGATTGTTCAGTTTTTACTGAACCACAATTACATGTCTTCTTCATTGTTATTAACATTATTTGTATTTTATTTATTAGTTTAAATTTTTTATAAGTTATTTGACATAGGACAATAAACTGATTATGAATGAATGAAAGGCATCCTATACTTTAAAATGGCTAATAATGAATGAATTAATGTGCACCAAATATTTGTCGATAGCCTCTGTGGTCGTCTAGAATCTGGGTGTTTCTTGAGAAGGGTTAATAATAATCACCTATGACACTAAAATTCACCAATTTAAGAGCAGGTTCTCCTGTTCACTTGAAATTTTTTTCTAAATAAATATTGGAAGAGCTAAAAATCAGAAGTGTTCATACAACAGTGACGCACGAAATAATAGACCTTGTCGCAATGAAAATCCCTTAATTTTTTACTGGTCCAAATTTGTCATAGGGCAGTGAAAAGGTTGTGAATTAATGAATGAACGAATTTGACAAAAATTGGCAACGAGAGTATTCATGTAACTGTAACATACGAAATATTGACACTCGTCGTCAATGCAGGTTATTTAGTTTTAATTCACTTAGACGCTTTGATTTTTGACATGGCAAGTAAAAAGTAAAGTTGATGCTGCTTGTAGACAAAGGAAGCCATCAACAAACTGATCATGGTATTACTGTCGCTCAATAAGGACTTTGTGCTTATCTTTAAACTCGTGCAGTTGATATTGGCATACTGCTAAAGTCCTTTAAAACTAGAAATTGTTAGATATCTACTAAAAGAGTATTTAATACAAGACCTTAGTCTTTTAGAAATTTGATATGCCGTGATTTTAATACTACTTGCATAGTAGTACGACTTTAAAGCTACGAACTTCTTGAAAGATTGAAATATTTTTATCAAATAACATATGGCCTATAGACTCATTAAGTCTTTGTAAACAAAACAATTAAAAAAAGGTCAGCAAAACCTTTTATAAAAATAGTATTTCTGCTTGACCAGTTTTGACATAGTTTTTTAATACTCTTTTACTGATGATGTATAGCTCAAAACTAGATTCAAGAGCGCCTTTATTGAACAATTTATGGCCTGCTTTCTTAGCTTTATAGTAGCAGTAAAAAACAAACAAGATGGATTTATTGATTTTCAACCGACATGTTTAGTACCAGTTAACTGAGTTTCTTTTCCGCCACAATATATCGAAAAAGTCAACGAAACGCTTCTACTTTGCTGATAAGGAGACTATTTTAAAAGGCAAAACAAGCTACTATGCGTTTATATGGACTGCAAATATTGCTTTATCAGCTTATACTTAGTCTACAGAGCTTTCACGACGATGTCAAAGAGAACAATTGGAAAGTAATTTATCAGATTGAAAAAAAATTCAAAGAATCTGTTGTTCAATTTACTTTAACGAAATGCCAAAAATCATGAACTGATGACGTCTAACATTGGATTTAGAATTGCCAGACCTCATTTGACCTGCTACCCTAGTTGAAATGATAATGTAAAGAAAGGTGAATATGCTGGTTAAACGACAGCTCTTGAAGAACATATCTAGAATAAATTAACTCAAACTGTCCTCTGCCATTATAAGTAGAGAGTTAAATATATCCATTTGCTGATAAGTGAGGAATATGAGGAGTAAACAATCAAGCCTCCACCAGTTTATAAAACCTTTGAACCTATTAATAAGATCCCACGCTTAATAGCAAAGTAGTAGTAAGACTTTTTTAATAGTATAAATTACCCATCAATTTTTTAACTGAACACTTGACACACCTTAGCTTTTTGGGAAGTTACGCTATGAGATTTTGTAAGCTTGTTTTGCACTCCTACTATTACGGAGCTAGCTACACCAGTACTGGAAGGCTAGAATAGAAATTGTTGTTATATTATATTTAGTCTAAAGTCTTTTATTCTTGTCGATAAGCATTCTCTACATGCTATTTTACTAGTTCCATACAAGCGGGAACTATACCCAATTCAATTTTCACGATTTCTTTGGTAACTTCTTGATTGCATTTTTCTAAAGACTTGTAGCAAACCAAATCTTTTAATTATAATCCGCTTAATATCAGTCGTGGCCTGTAAGATATCAGACACCTTTTTGCTGTTGTAATGGAAATCTCTAAAAGAAAGGAGACATAGTAACTGTGATAGAACTATTTTACTGGTAAGTCAGGTAAGTTTTATCTCAGCTGAATGAATGGAATGGACTGACTTAAGCCAGAATTTAGTTACCTTGTAAAAATTACATAATCAATATCAATTGTTTTTTAGTCAGAAAGAATTCTCCGAGGAAAGACTGATAAAAGAGAAAAAGATGAAAAAACGGGGGGTCGAGCTGGGAGTAGAGGTGGGAAGAGCAAACTAGAGGACGTGGATATGTACAGAGTATTTTGAGCAAGTGAATTGCTACTTGTAAATTGACAGTCAAACTACCAAAAACTAGAAATATGAGTATCTTGACCATTTTTAACATCGTGTTATTATGATAGTTCAAAGAAACTAAAACTCTCAAAATTCACATTAATTTATCTCTGTTGAATGGGCTGGTGGTTCAAAGAGAGAGTATTTATAGAGGTTGACAAAATCTAAAGCTCCAAGAGTGCCATCAGATTGGCCCCTATAATATAGTTTTGGTTTATATTCTGTGAGAGCTATATACTGAAAAAGGACCTTCTTATTGATTTATATTGCACGTATACAACATAGTTATGAGTAGAAGAATGTTCAATCGTCTGGTTCTTTTCACATAAACAGCGCCATGTACTGCGATAACAACTACGCAATGTCTCTTGGATGCATGCTTTATAGAGCACACATTTTATAAGAAGAATAGGATTGAAGAAACTCAAAATACTTGTTACAATTAAAAGCCTTTTTCTCAACATCTCACTTTAGCTCATAACTATCACACGAGTAGAGGCAGGAGAACCCTTATATTGAACAGCTAGAGCCCTGCAAGATAAATCAAACAATCCCTTCCAGCTAAATATGGTGGAATTTCATAACGATAGTTTCATTGAGAACTGAAACGGTTTTGAGAATACAGTACAGTACAGTAATCGGCATATTGGCAGGGTATTAATTCAAATATATTGAACCGGACACTAAAGTAAATACAGCTGCGTGACTAGACTAATTTGACTCTGCAATGAATTTTTCAATAGAATCAATCGTTTCTTTATTTAAGGCAACCTCTTTCCAAGTGTTTCCCTCAGCATCAACTGTATCAGTTTTAGCGCCTCTTGAAATCAACTTCTTAGAAAGCTCCACACGTCCTTCTGCAACAGCATACATCAGCGGCGTCCAGCCAATTTTGTCTTTACTGTCAATATCAACCTTCCTTACCTTTCTTCCTCCATTTACAGGAACATCACTTGGCTGGTATTGAAGCAAATAGTCAACAATATTTTCATGACCAGCCGCAACAGCTCTTGCAAGAGCAACTCGACCATCTCGCCTAGCATTCAAATCGGCTCCATTATCAGCAAGATATTTCAAGATCTTCAAATGGCCTTTTGCAGCAGCAAGAACGTGTGCTTCTGAAGTGGGAATGGCAGATTTGTAATATTCCATAGCAACTTCAAAAGTGGGATAATCACCAACCGAGCTGACTATGTCAAGAAGTGTCATATTCGAGTCATCGAGCTGTGAGGTATCCAGAGAGTCTCCTTCTGCTGCTAATAACAGAGACAATGCTTCAGGGTGTGAATTTGCAGCGGCCCAAAATGATGCTGGTCGTGAATCAAGATCGAGCTTTTTATAAGCCTTTGGCTTCACTTTGAGTAGTTCTTTGATTTTTGGAATGTCGTTTTCCCTTGCAGCTGTGTGCAAAGGATATTGGTCTTCGGGATTGTCTTGAGGAAGTGACATTTGCGCCTGATATCTGTCAATTAGTGATTATGGGAAAGTACGTGAACAAGATGGTTCTTAATGGCAAAATGCAAAAGGTATGAAACTTCAAGTCTGTGGAATTAGAGAAATTTGTGGGGAGTGAGGTGAGGGCACAACTTTATTTTTGCTTTTTTTGCTTTGATTTTTGTCACCAACGTATCACTCCCCTTTCCAAAGCCCAAAAACAGTTCTATGATCTGCTCATCATGTTAACATTCACACCGTCTGGTTTTCAAAATGCTCCTGCTACTAAATACATCATAATTGCATCTCTGGTAGGGTCTCTACTTATATCTCTTTTGGAAGTTACGTATCTGTTTGATATAAACTTCCCACTGCATATACTCCAATGGCGTAAGTTTCACTCAAAGACATGAGTACGATGACACCTAAGTTGCATAGTTTACTAACAGTCATTCAGACCAATATTGGAGGATCATTGTCAACCAACTACTCTACCTGACACATACTGAGTCAATACTTGCACTCTTGTTGCTTTACAATCTTCGAATCCTGGAAAGAACACATTCGACACCTCACTATATTTCCCGCATAGTATTACTATATTTATATTCTCTTCCAGCATTAGCATTACCGATCTCATACTCACCGGGACCCACCATGTTGATATTTGCTTTAATTCACACTTACAAATTGACCATACCAACGGCTTATTATATTGAGTTGGGAAAGTGGAAGATCTCAGATAGATTTGGAATGTATTTTCTCGCATTAGAGCTAGTTTTGATAAGGATACCGGCATGGGGATCACTAGTGAGCGCTGCAATTGGTTGGGTTTTGGGTGGACTAGTTCATAGAGAGGTACTTCCGGGAAAGGGTTGGAGACTATACTCGATTAAATGAATAACAATGAACATCTTTGAAAGTTAGAACGATTCTGGCGTGGCGTCCAATGTACTAAGATGAGTTATCTATGGTTGTTCTATCAAAATATAGTTCGACTATATTTCAAGCTGGCGTTTCGCAAGGAAGAATCCAAACTTGTTTTTCTACGGAGTTGGATATGTGCTTTGAGTTCTCTCGAAACATGTCATATGTATCCATGGTGTTGGAAATCAGTCAAGTAGCTTGACACGATTAGATCACCCTATTGTACTTTGAGCTACCAAATTTGAATTTATTTACTAGCAACCTTCACTTTGAACAAATACCAGGCAGATAGCTTTAATTAAACCAGGTCTTTAAAGTATAAAAGCACAAACTTTCGGGTTCTCCTGTCATTATCAGTAATAACTTCACAAGTCAATCAATTGGACCAAATTCCTGACAGATACCATGTAGAACATTAAACTTTTACCGTTTAAAGGCTTGTTAATTTTTCATCCAAAATGCCTCGATACTCGATAATAACATGAAAACAACGATCCTATCTAAAGCGATATTCATGCACTACCGCAAGAGTCCTTAGAAACTTGACAATTCTTAGATTGAGTGTATTATATATATATTGATCTATAACACTGCCACAATGAGCGGTAGTATACAAAGTAGTAAACCAAAAAGCTTTGAAAAGTGTGTAGAACTCAGAAGTCACTTATTATAGCTATACGACATAAAATGTGATGGCAGTTTGTCTAGTTACTCATAGGAAGTAGTTTAGAAAATTGTCAGAATCTGAACCAGCTTGGGTCAAGTGGTTATCTAATGTTTCCATATGACCACAGGATTCACCGGGCCACACGGGCGGTATAGGGGCTAGCAATTCAGACGTGTTGGTACCTACACCTTCATTCAAATGATCTAATATGATGCCTTCAAAAGAATGGTTTGTGTTGCTGTCATAGAACTGCTCAGATCTCGGGACTGACTCTCCTGAAAGCGATACATCCAAGGTTGTTGTATCTATGGGAGTGATTGTGGTATTGGGTGACACAGCTGAAATATATGGTGTGAAGATGGGAGGTTGTGTTGCTAGCGTATCAGAAAGTATACCCTGTTTCTTCAACTTTCTTATGCCGTTGAGAAAATCAACCACTTTGAATAAAGACCTGACGATACTGGAGTCTTCATGAATTTTATTGGGATTGTTTTTTAGTAAATAAAACCGTTGCTTAAGTACCGCAGTCGACCGCTTTTTATTTCGTTTCTGATCTGTCCTATTATTGGATCTGTTTTCAGCATATGGTGATATGTCGAGCTGGACAATGGCGTTAGTAACAATGTCAAAGCTTCTAGAAAGAGAGTCTGTAGTAAGGCGATAGTTTACAGCTAAAACACTAAGAGGCTTATCAACGGCACATATTTCGAGGTAGATGAGTAGCTGCAAATTGATACTCCATGGATCATCGATCAATAACTGTTGATCTCGTAATAGAGATGCAAATAGGAATAGTTCTTCAGGGTTGAACTTATGTGAAACTATGAGAGATTTTGGATTGCTAAGCAACAAATCGACATGCTTCTCGGCTGCTACTAGATCATCTTCGTATATTTTTATATGGCCTTCGTAACTATCAAAAACATCATCTATCACTCTTCGCAGAGCAATAAGTCGAGGGATTTTGTCTTGCATGTAGCTCATTAAAATTTGCCGACATTAGAAAACAAACGAGTAATATTTAGGTCTAACTAGAGAAGAAGGTGCGAAGCCAAGCTATTATATATTCTAATGAGAACACATTCTAGCCAACCATTTCGGAGTTCAAACATAATGGAACCACATAAGTTTTTAAGTAAATTTACTTCTACTGCTATTATTTCCAATAATACAATTTGAACTAAATTTTGAATGTTTGAGTTTATAGTCCAGTTCTAGGATTCTATATCATAACTCAGGCTACCAAGTGCAAAAGATTTAAATTGCCAATAAATCAATATCAGGATAATAACGGAAATATGAAACCTAAATGTGTACTAGGTTAGAAAGCTACAGCTAGCTCAATCCTCTGCTTCCTTCGGTCGTTAGAAAAATGTAGAAATTTGTCAAAGTGCAATTGAAGATGCACCACCCGTTTTTATCTTAAGGGTGTGTTAGTCTATCCTTTGAAAACTGGGAAACATAAGAATACCTTCTTCCATCAGTTGTTCGAATTCACGATGATTAAGAGTACACTAATATAATATATTATCATGGTGGGACAATCAATCTTCACGTTTGTTTCTTCTTAAACCACACCGTATCCATGCTTCAACATATCTTGGACATCTTTGAACTGGTGGACTAGCTTTAAACTTTCTCTTCAATGGAAACCTTTTTTAACTTGAAATTTTTTACATTTTCTTTAATAAATGAGTTGGACTTGATAAGACTAATGAAAACGAACTTTACAACAACATGGAAATAAAAACATCAAGCTGTTTTTGTTTTGCTAGAACTATCGAGTAATTCATGCACAGAAAACATACTCCAGCACTCGTAAGGTAACAAAAGCACATTGCTATTATTTGTTTGAAATATTAAAAGAACCTTTTAAAAACTCAATTTACTTCACATCGCGATATCCTGATGGGTATTGCCTTCGAACCTTTTTGCAATACTTATTTCAGATTTTTTCTTGATAAATATTTTGAGTAATGCTCCACATATCACTTTCTACAAGAAGTGTTTAATCAACAAATAATATTCTCATCTTACTTGGGTTCTAATATGTCTGGAGCTCTATATAACAGAGTTCAGTTGTGAAAAATTCTTGTAACTTTTGTAAGTCTTGAAGTTAGGGCTTGGTCAAACTCTACCATTTAAGCGAATCTCCTACTTTAGAGATTATATTTGGAAAATTCAGTGAAAGGAAAATGAACCGAATAGAGAAAAGGGGATTTTCAACAGGTCATTAAAATCTGGCTCTACATATAAATTACCCTAGATGTTTAAAAATGAAATAAACAGGGATACAATTGTGATGTAGATTAAATTTATCACGATAACTGATTTGATATTGCAGAAATTAGAAAAAAGAAAAATAAAATAGTTACTCGTATTGATGATTAGTTCCCTTTTATTTCTATAATGTGAGAGTTGAGCTCCTCTAAATAAAGCTGAAATCAAAATGAGATAGAATAGAGTCCGTATATTACTATGTGACAATGTCAAGTTTCCGCAGTCAGAATCAGCTCATCCAGGTATACAAATTTTTCTTTCTAACCATTAATATGAACGGTCTAAGAGACAGTTTTAATAGGCAATGTCTAGCGAAAAAGGGTTTAAATATATGTGATACTATATTAAACCCGCTGTAATATAATATTTGAAAGTTTCAAAATCATTCGAACCAACTATCAGGATACAATCGGGCTAAATACCCATAAACAAAATTTGAATTGTAGTAAAACAAAGCAGATTTCCGGGAGCTTTTCAGGTTTCTGGAAGAAAGTGATCTTTTGGGTAATAGACCAAGTTTAGGCCTCGATGCTTTATTTTTGTAGCTGCATTGCTTGTTATTAACTGTTTCAGTGGATATTTAAGGTTGTTAAATAAAATATTATCAGCCTCGGGTATCATTTAGTTAAAGAAAATCTACTGACAGATGGAGTTTCAGCTAGAAATTGTACAAAATTATCAAGAACTTAAATGAATCATGCCTAAAGTGTGTGTTGTTTGTGTACTTTCCATATTTCTAACAGTGTTTTTACGATTATATATAGATGAAAAGGCGACAGACTGCATACTAACTATCGAGATAGACACCACATGAATCACGGAATGAGAGAGACCATCCAGCTCGTGAGTTTTTTCAATACTTTCATCTCATATAGAGTTCATACTTTTGAGACAAAGCTTACTGAAAATAGCCAGATTTATGACAGGTTTGGCTTTGGACAAATACAAATACAAAAATATGCATCATGTTTTTCAAAACTGAGTTATACTCAAGCCAGAAAATATTAAGCAGCACGGGGGGTTTTCCTAATTCATAAATTCTTATAATATTGTATATTCTGATATTTCTTAGAGTTTGGTAATAGGCATACTGTGACTACTTCGGATAAAACCATTCTTATTCACGAGATGATCTAAAGAAGTGAGTTGCAGCTATACTAGTGACCAAGAAGTCACGAAATTCTAAACATAATTCAAAAAATAATTCATTGTAAAGGATAAAAGCATTATCCGCTGCAAAGAAAAATCTAAAAATGTAACCATTCAATAAAACATAATTCTATGAATTAGTGCTCGCAATAAACTGGGATCTTAATTGTAAAAACTCCAAAGTGTACAAGTACTCTTGGTTTGAAGTTGAGTCCATAATACAGATGATGCTATATAATAGTGTTGATAGGATTATCAGTTATATATTACTTGCAAGAGATGAATGTACATATCTAGAAGCTAAGCCAAACACTGAACATTTAGAGAATTCAGCAAATTGGTTAAGGTAGGGCCTGTTTTAGTTCAAAAAGTTAGAGGCTAAATATACATGATTTTCTATCTTATTGAAAACCTGAATGTTCTTTCTAGCATCAAAGACTTTTAGATTAAACATATTGAATGCTAAAATTTTGTTAATTGAAGCGATGCAACATAATGTTATAATATATCAAACTGGATAATTATTTATTTATTCCATTGTTTGAAACTCAAATACCGAGTCATAACGGAACTCGCAATATAAACCACCTTGCAATGAAAATTTAGCCAGTAAACCCTCATCATCTGACAAAGGCTATATTTTTTATCTAAAGAATCTTATCCAATCATTTCTCTTTTTCTAGCAGCATATATTATATAAAAAACAGACAAGGATAAAGATATTTATGAGCACAAGCTCTCGTCCAATCATGTACGTATATGCCATTCAGTCTCTGACCGGCAAATACATTGGACGCCTCTAGTAACAGCAATTCACCGCAATTCCAGATCAATTCTCGGTATAAAATAGCTGTACAGTTGTATTTCTTCGAAGACTTATTAAATATTTAGTGATTCAAATGGACGAAAAACATAGTCACGCATACTAGAATAAAATATTGATGATTCAATTAGAGAAGTTTGCTTTGGTTTGGTTCTCGTTGAGTATATTTTGAGCGTCAAAAGTGTAAATAAATAAGATGGTTTTTCGTGTGTATATTGCCGAAAGTCAAATATCTGTAATTCTATCTTTTATTACGATCTCTGACAGCTTTGTGAATCTTATGAACCCTTTCATTTTTCTTTGAATCAATTTACGTATTCATAGCGTATGAATCAATGATATTGGCCTTTAGCGCCAACACGAACAACTTTATGACTAGTAGTATATGTACCATGGTAATGTGAATTTATGTTTCTGTCTAAATAATGAGTAAATGATTGGCATTCGCTTGTATTACTGGTATGGCTCCTTACATCTAAATCATCTTTTGGTAGTTATCCCTCATCAGCATTTCCGACCTACCTTCAAATATAAAAGACCATGTTCTTGACAGTACAAAATTACTTATGAACTCCATAGATCATCCTCAATAATAACAAACAAATATTTACAATAACATTAAATAAACCCCCAAATTATGAAAAGAAATCAGACTAATAAAACCTTTATAAATAGTGAAAAACAGACAAAACGAATATAATTACGTCATAACTTTTGATCCCTGACTATTCCCTTTCCCCTTCCACGAAGCTCCTTTGTTCTGTTTACACCCTCCACCGTCCATACTTCGATTTCCTTTCTTTTCATTCTTCTCGCTTGCAGAACTAGCTTTCGCGCCATGTGCCCCATTAATTTGTGCATTCTTCTTTTTCCCGTTGAACTTCTTCTTTCGACTGCTGTTCCCGTTTCCAGTACCGGAGCCGGAGCCGGAATCAGCTGCAAACCCCTGATGTCCTTGTTCTTGTTCAGCTAGTCTTCGAAGCATCTCTTCTTCTCTTTGAACCTTAGCAGATTCCTCGGCCCACCATCTTGCAAATTCTTCTTCCTGTTGAATCTCTTTCAAGCTTTTTGCTTTTTCTATTTGCTTTTGACGAACCACGTTCTGTTCTTGCTGTATAATTTCTGTTATACTTAATTTAGGAGGTAACAAACTCGACGTAGAACTGCTTTTACTGGACTGTACTGCAACTGGAGACTCTTTTGGTCGAGAAGTCGAGGCTGGTGTACTCCATGGATTGGCTGGACCATCAGATTCACTTGTACTCGTATTGACAGCAGGGCTCTCAGAGCTTTGTAGCATTTTTCTTTTTTCCCGTTGTGATAGCTTACCAGGCTTTAAGGTTTTGGCTTTCAGCTCTATAAATGAGCTTAGTGATTCGGTGTGATTATTATTTGCTGATGGAGAGTCGACTTTGTTACTTGCAGAAGATTCAGAGATGTTAGTGGGCCGACCGTCTTTCGTACTTGATGGTCTTCGGGTATTCCACTGCCCAATCTTAGGAAACTCCTCTCTGCTACTAACTGGTGAATCAGAGGCAATGTTAGGCCTGACTTCTCCAGTACTGGATGGTCGCCTATTGGCCCACTGACCAATCTTTGGAAACTCGTTACTATTATTCAAAGAAATTTCAGACGCATTGTTTGATCGACTGCCATTCGTACCTGAGAGTCGGCGAGAGCTCCATTGCCCAACCTTTGGGAACGAGCTTTCGTTACTCAGTGAATTCTTGGATGGAGTCGAAGGAATTTTTACACTGTTGAGCGAAGTAGATGATGAGTTCAAAGGCGACGAAGATATGATTGGCCGAGAAGTTGAAGGAAAAGAGGGTTTTCGTCCGGATGACACGACCTGCCAACTCTGGCTAGGGGACGGCGAAGGCGAACTAGGCTTACTAGATGGAACCCACCCATTATTCATTGAACCTTTTCTTGAAGAAGGAATGGGAATTGAAAGAGGGGGATCAGTAGTATCTATCTCGAAAACCTCGTTATCAGTTGAACCCAACGAACTAAGTGTAGAAGTCAAGGGTGTATGCGGTCGTGCTGAGCTCCTTCTTCGAGGTTTTGGATTGAATGCCGTTTCAATTGCTTGGTAATCGACTTCTGGCTTTAGATAAGGCACCATAGGAAAGATTGACTCATTGAATTCTTCGAAATTATTCATGTAAGAATAAATTGAATATCCTGGATCATCGTAAAATGAGCTAAATTCGTGGATACATCTTCGCACATAATTATCGATGTAAGTGAAAGTTTCGAAATTGATTTCTGCAAGATAGTTCTTTTCAATAATAACATCCATGTTGGACCTGATGTATTCTAAGCAAGTAGCTTGTAGTTGTTCAGCGTTTAGAATTATACTCTGCTCCAAGAGCAATCCTACATTTTTCATATTCACTAAAGACAGAGGCATGTTAGTAAAGCGTTGAATTCCATAATAATATCGAACAACTTACGCAAATCAGCTAAGGTAACTTCACAAGCTTGAAACAGCTTGGTAAGAGTTAACTCATTCGCGGCTTTCATAACTTCAAGTGCGAACGCAATAAAATCAGACAAGTTCTCAAATGCTGTATCCAATTCGTCAAAACATGTCACATCTTCATCACCATATATGTACTTCACAATAACGTTGAATACGCTCTTCTCAATATTTTCCAAGTTAACAATGTTTCCGTTGTTCCAACGAGACGACAAGACGGTAGCAAAATAAGCTGATCTTGACTTGAGAATGGTACTGTTTAGTTCAACAGTACCATCTTTCAAATTAACTGTTACATCGTTGTCCAAAAAATCGGCGTACTTCGGATTATTCAATGCATCGTATAAATCTCTTCCAATGGCGCTTGACGAACCATGCATATATTTTAGACTATTGATGTTGAGTGTAGTAACGATTCGATTAAAATCTTCATAAGGTCTGCTTTTTCGTACACCCTCGGTAGGGACCCAGTCATCCCACGGTCTAACATACTTTCCAGTATAGATGTAAAATAGTAATACTTTGATGGCCATCTCGTGTATATCATCTGAAAAGACAATTTTTCCATAAGGGTACTCTGTACTCTTATCTTTTTCATGTGTAATCTGTAAATTCATGAGCCCTGTTAATAAGCTAACACTTCCGTTAATTAAATTGAGCAGCGCCGGAACTCGTGCAATCATGAAAAACCGGTGAACTGGAATAACCAGGTTCGAACTTTTACAGACAACAGCCATGTTAAACTTTTCGTCTTTGGAATAGTTGATAGTGCAACTAGTCAGATATTTGGCCGGGTCCATTGTGAATTTGTTCAAAGTGTCCGACTCAACTAAGTTCATTTTCGTTAATGGAGTCCTATCAATTGTGGTTGGTAAACTTGAAGTAAGAAGACTATTTTCGCACTCCCTTTGCTTTTTCTGGCGATTGAAATTGTACCTGCCACGTCGTTTTGGTAAAAGAGCAAGGTATTTCGCTTGCATGTGAAGTTCTTTTGAGACTTGCATCGGACACAGATTTGCCATATCATCACTAATCGTAGTTTCCTCGAGAGTAAGCCATTTCATGCCATCATCATCCCTGACGACTGCAAAACTTGAGAACAGTCGATCACATCTCACTAGATACGCCTTATTCAAATGTTGTATCATTTGATAATGACATTTTTTCATCCCAACACTGTTCATTGAAATCTCGATTCTTGCAGAATTACCAGAGATTAACTTATTTTTCTTTATCTTTTTCCACACAGTGCCTTGTAATGTACATAATATAACGGATCCATCGTCAGAAATATCTGCATCACAAGCAGCTTCATCCTTGCTCGATGGAGACCACACCTTATGAACTTTCAAAGACTTCGAAATATGATTGTATCTGACAGAATCATCAAGTTGCGAAGGTTCTATATAATGGTTCTGCAATGAAAATGTGTAAACAGACCCCTGATCATCGATCGCGCAGACATTACCATTCGGACTACATGCGATTTTAACAATTTTCTTGACAACGTTCGAAAAAGCTGGACGAAACACGTCAAAATCTTCAATCGAATTTGGTTTTGTCGGAAATTGTACTTTGAAATGGCTGCCATTAATAAATACCCAAACAAACGAATTATGCAATAGACAGATCGTTGCAATATCACAGGCCGCCACCATCTTCACTGGCGATGGCAAATTAGAAAACTGTTGTGGATACTCAATAATTATTCCTCCATTGTCGCACATTAGGCTTTTATCTTTCTTCATTTTCCATAGATCTTGTGTTAATGATGTTCCCATTTGGCCAATGTTTTTACCCCAGAAATACAAGGAAGTATCCGTAAATGCAACCGAGTGATATTGTGAAGCTGCAATTCCAACTACTGTCTCTAATCCAAAATCTGAGTTGATTTTTTTAGGCACATGCAGCTCAGAAGTTTCGAGTTTAGTTCCTAGTTGACCGAACTTGTTTGATCCCCATGAAAAAACACCTTGATGTGTGAGTGCCAACGAATGATTCAGCCCTAAAGCAACAGCCAAAACCTTCACATTGTTAAATCTTGGAATAGCCCTAAATTTGTACTGTGTAGTTGTTACTTCCGGCCCAAGACCCAGTCTTCCGCTTGTTGCCATTCCACATATTTGCAAATTGTTAACCGGGTCAGTAGTCAGTACAGCAGAATGAAGCTTCGAAAGTTGCACGTCTTTAGTCCTCACTGGTTGAAATTCTATTCGGGGAGAATTTGACTTGAATACAACATTGTTACCAATATTATCTTCGCTATCGGAGTCTTCAGTACTATTGTCATCTGTCAAGTGTGAACTTGATTGATACCGTCGATTAAGTTCTTTTGAATACACATTAGTATCTCTATTCAAATCCACCACCCGTGGATAAATACGATCATCTCCATCACCAAACCCAAGAATGCAATTTGTGTTTGATCCGAACGTGAGCAGATGAGAGCCTCCAATACTAGGAGACCAATTTTCCTCTATTGACCGTTTCTGCTTGTGTAGGTTAATCGGTAAAAGGTCGAAAGGACGCTGATGTGCGTAATCCGGGATGGAGACACAGTCATAGCAAGCTTCGAGTAAAAGTACTGAGTTAAGTATGTAGCCATTATAACAAGCCCTATGCAAAGCAGTCCAGCCGTTTTCGTAATCTTGTAAAGTCACGTCAATATGAGGATGATCTAGCAACGCCTGTAATATGCGATGATTACCTGATGAAGCTGCAATATGGAGAAGTGACCTGCCAAAGATATCGCGTCGATTAACTTCTGATTTAGACAGGTTCAAAATGTACTGTCGAATTATTTCTATTGGTGTGGATTCTGTAAACACTTTGGCATCCGCCTGATTGGTCTGAACCGACGCTGATAATTTTGAGCTTTCGTTGTTTGAGGTTGAGGTACGATTATTGGCGTTGACATGATTATTCTTTTTAAAACTTTTCTTCATATTATGACTATGTAACAAGGCTTCTGGTTAGTTTGGAAACATTCCAAGGTAAAAAATCTCAGATGGGTTAAAAGCGCATACCTAAAGTTTACGGGTTTGTATCGAGGTTATAACAGCGCAGCACAGAACGGAACAGAATATGGTATAAAGATGAAATTAATCAAGACGGTACATCAGGAATAGTGGCGAAGAGAACAAAGATTATCAATATGGTAGGAGGCTAAAATGTAAAGTCCGTTTAATAAAAATAAATATAATAGTAAGTGAATCATTCCGTGCCCCATCCACGTGAGTAATAGGAATAAAATTATGGAGGTTTAGACTCATGTGTAGCTTATCATGTCTCTAACAGGCTTTATACGGGTTCAGATTTCTCAATGAGCGCTACTACAGCTTATTCATAAAACTACACAGTACAGCAATACAACGATTTCCAATCTACCATGCAACACCCACAGACAATTTCCAGACAACTCATATCTATTCAGTTTTATACTTGATCCGATTCCTTCCATTCATTAGCAAATTTGATTTCTCGCCATTAAAATTTTACACCGTAAACATAATATACACATGAAAAAGTAGGTAAAGTTGAAAGCAAACAAATATGATCGATAAATAAACGTGTATAACAGATATTCTCGTTACTTAGATGTTCAACTTAGTTCTGCGCCAGTGTCTTCTCTTAGCGTTGTATCTGTGATAAGCCAGTTAGTGGTGATATTCCTTTGTATTATATTACTCCTCGTCCATATCCAAATCGAGAAAAAAAGTTGAAAAAATCGGAGTTCTTACCTGATGGTGGTGTCAGTCTTGAAACGGTACCATTGGGGAAGAGGTCTGTTTTGCTTAGCAGCCTTAGCAAGCTTCAACTTGGTCTTGAGGGACTTGTGAGAAGGCATCTTTGATTATGTTTGATGTGTCTGACAACGAGGGAGATGTGAAAAGGGAAAGAGAGAAAAGGGAAAAGAGGAAGTGAAAAAAATCAGTCAAAAATTTTTTTGTGTGTGCCAGGCTCTCTGTACCATTAAGCCAGGTTCCCATATAAAGCCTGTTGTTCATGTATTCACGTCTAAGTATCATGTGACCAAAATTCAAAAATGTCGTTATGTAATCAATAGGGCTACGCCCTAGCCTAGAATTTGTATGTAGTGTGACTGTTATGTCAGGAATTTTTCACCGCCGATGGGATGTGTGAAATGTACATACCAAATTTTGTCATTTTTTTCTAAGGTTTTTCCCTTTCCTTTCTGGATTATCCGACGTCGACACTGATCACAGCACAAGTATATCGGTAAGTTCACTACATGAATTTCGCAATGAAGATGGGTTGAAAGGGAGTGCTTCCTTTTGAGGTAGCTTGTTCGAGTTTTGAAAAGGATCTCTCCGGAACCATTTATCGAGATGTATAGAATGATTACTAACCTTTGTGTTTGTGGTAGAAATGACTCGCACTTCTGTTCTCGCTGACGCTCTCAAGACCATTACCAACGCTGAAAAGAGTGGTAAGAGACAGGTCATTGTCAGACCTTCTTCCAAGGTTATCATCAAGTTCTTGACTGTTATGCAACAACACGGATACATTGACGAATTCGAGTACGTTGACGACCACCGTTCCGGAAAGATTGTTGTTCAACTTAACGGTCGTTTGAACAAGGCTGGTGTCATTTCTCCCAGATTCAACGTCAAGATCAACGATATCGAAAAATGGATCACCAACCTTTTGCCCTCTAGACAATTCGGTCACATCATCCTTACCACTTCTGCTGGTATCATGGACCACGAAGAAGCCAGAAGAAAGCACGTTGCTGGTAAGATTCTTGGTTTCTTCTACTAAGTGTAATATATTCTTTTGTGTATTTAATAGGCTAAAGTCTGTGAATGGAATATACGGGGTGTTTGCATGTTGAATGTGATGAGTTTTATTAATTGATCATTGGCGTACCAAAATAGACGATCGTAGACTAGTGGTTGAGTTGAAAGGATCGATTAGATCGATTGTTCAACAATTGAATAGGCTTAGTAAATGCCTAATGCGTTAAAGTTTATCACGAGCTATTCTAAATGGAATTACAGGAACTAAGAGTTAACAAACTTGATAAAATCTAGATTAGCTTAAGAATCGTTCTGATAAACCTACACATAGTAATCAAGAGGTTTCATCTGTAAAGCAACATACGAAAGGACCACAAAATTGATCTACAAGCTAAACAACCTCTTAAAACCTGAATAATTGGCCTACACAGTATTCAATCCCTATGAAGCATGAGACACATCAAAAGCGAACCGCTCCTGTCGCCGTAACCATATCAACAAATAAAAACTCCACGCAAATTTCCCAAAATGATCCTATTCCAACTCCACGACAAGCTAAAATCCCACAAATTTCATTACATTATAAACAAACAAAACTTAAGCCTAGATGGTGTTCACCTTGATACCAGCGGGGAGGGTGTGGACCAACTTCTCAGCCTTTTCCTTATCAGCAATGGCGATGGTGTAAAGGTATCTGGTTCCTCTAACCTTGAACTTAGTAACACCTGAGGCACTCTTCTTCACGGTAGCGGATCTGATATCCTTACGACGAGCGAGTTCGAGGAACTTCTTGATGTCGGTGATTTCCTTCTATATTCCATAAAAGTTAGAAGTCTGAAATAAACTCTCCATTTTTTCTTTTCAACAGCCAAAAAAATAAAATGTGCGTATAGATGCTGAAAAAGGCTGTTTAAAGACCTGCTGTACTTACGGCCATTTTTGTATTTGTAGAGGTTGTAAGGTTGGTGAAGAATAATTTCCTTTATACAAGACGAATAGGAGAGGAAAAAAAAGGTGAAAAGGGAAACGAAATGGAAAATAACTGAGAGAATGCACCGAAAATTTTTCAGCTACTAGAAACACATGACTAATGTCTTCAAACTTAGGAAAGTACTTGGGTTTTCTGTCTTAACTGGCTGCCAGTTTGGTTAGGGCTCAGCCCTAGCGTCTTATAGACAGCTAAGGTAATGTAACCTTCTTTTTTGAGTAACTATTCTAGTTGTACGACTGATTAGATTTCAAAGTTAGGCTAAAGTACTTCGTGCTCCTGCTTTGAAACTCAAACAATTAATGGTCTTTGCTAGTTTTGTTACTCTTTGATTCTTGAGGAATCATCAAGCAACAAGAACATGATTCTTTAGCTTGTCCCTGGAACTCAATTAACATGAAAAACATGTAGAGATAACACTAAACATAAAAACTTATACTACTGGTCACAAAATGTAAATTTTCTACTGGCACTAGAGACGAATACAACCCATTCCAGCCAAACTTCACAAATTCTCATCCTCCCTAGCAAACCAGGCCGACTTTAAAGCTGTGTATTCAATTTTTCGCCCGAGCTTCATGCAAGTACTGCTTATAAACCTCCAATATAGCGACAGAAAGCAGATGCCAATTCTTAGAATTCTGTATTCTCGGCCGATTTTTGTGGTGGATTCGGCCGGGTGGACTGAAAACCCGGCCGGGCTAGCTGCTAGGGGGACGTATAGTTTGGTTTTCAAATTGTATGAATTTTGTGTGGGGAAGTCAGTTGGGAACTTGGAGTGCACTGTAAAGTGAAGATGGTGTTAGATTGGAAATACTGTCTGTTGAACGGTATTTGTATAGGTCTTTGTGGTACCTGCGTTCTCACTAGTCAATTGGCAATTGTCAACATTCACATGCTTCCATGGAGTACAAAGCGCTTTTTTCATCTTGGGAGACTGTTATTCAAGTTGACACATCAGTAGGAGAACGATAGTTTAACTTTAGCGCAACACAGTTGACTCTCCGGCACTCTGGAAAACAACACTTGATGGACTGTGTCTACTTTGTTAAGAAACAGTTGAACTTAGAAATCAAGTGGCAGATTTGGGAATGTAGGCTTTGTTGGTTCGATCTTTTGTATAGAGCGAGATGTGAATGGGGATGACCTCTTGTCAATCACAAAGGAACTTCTTTGAGACCTGTCAATTTTCTTTTTAACTCAATTCCTCTCTTCACCAACGCCGAATCCAAAATAGAATCTTGTTCAGCCGTATCCTTGAAATTTTCATCTACTTAAAATGGTTTCTTAGGACTGGCTACAGGGAACGGTGTAATAGTTTTTATCAAAATTTGATCATGATTTACTTCAAAAATGGACATTTCGAGAGTCAAGACCTGCTACGCAAAAATCAAAAAATGAATTATAAACGAAAAATGAAATTGGAATACATAAGAAAGAGAAGGTAAAGCTATAACGGATGTTTGAGTTAAAAAAAAATAATCCGACCCTAGATGTCAAACTTTTCAGTTTTACAAAAAGGGTCCAAACCTAAAAACCGACCTCCAACAACGATACACCTTCCTTCATCTTCGGATCCCAGAAAAAAATGATAAAAAAAATGAATGGCAAGACAAAGACAATAAGTTCAAAAATTCAATAATCTCGGCGAAAAAAAAGCGATTTTTCAATTTGGAAAAAAAAGGCCGAGAAAATTGGAACCATTTTACTGCAAAGAAAAATATTCCTTTGCAGATTTATCAGAACAAACATAAATGACTTTACAATCAGTATTAAATCCATTGAAAGTAGTGGAAGCACTAAGAGTGTAAGCTCCAAAACCAGAAAAGTACAACCAATCCCCTACCTTGATGTCAAAAGGCAGGAAATGAGACTTTGTAATGACATCAATGCCATCACAGGTAGGTCCCCAGATTGAAACTTCATACTTAGCAGGTACTTGGTAGGTTTCTTCAGATTCATTGAAATGAAAGCTTTCATCATGATACAGAACCTTAGGAACAGGCTCTTGATGATCAAAAATGATACAATTCATGTTGGCGTAAACACCATCATTAATGTACAACATTGATTGAGCCTTTCCATGTTGTTCAAAGGTAGAAGTGACACGTCTTCCAACAACATTAGTGGCAAGAGTGAAAGCATTGGCAACAAAGTACCTACCAGGTTCAGCAATAACCTTGACATCTTCACACGGGGGGAAATAATAATCAACAGCAGGTCCTAAGACTTTTGCTGTATCTTCAAAAGTCTCATCGACAAAACCTCCACCAACATCGAGCAGTGTCATTCTGGGCATTCCTAAAGCTTCAGCCATATCAAAGACTTTGCGAGCATTGGATACGGCGTCAACAAAAGAAGTCGGGTCAGAAGCACCACTGCCAACGTGGAAAGAAACACCAATAACATCCAATTCCAATTCCTTAGCCAACTTCAATAAGCTTTCAACAGAGTCCATATGGGCACCAAACTTGATTGAAAATTGACACAAAGATTTGGAATCATCAGTCATAATTCTGAGTAGAAGTCTTGCATTCGGACAATAAAGTTTACATTTTCTCAATTCATCCTCGTTGTCGAATGTCATCATTCTGACGTCTTTAGAGTGGGCGTAAGCAAGATGAGAAGGAGCTTTGCAAGGATGGGCATAAACAATATTAGAAGGCTCTATACCGAGGGACAAGATCGCTTCAATTTCAGGTTGAGAAGCACAATCAAAACCAATGTTAGGCATGCTAGCGAGAAGTTTAACAACAACAGGATCGTTATTACACTTCATAGCATAAAAAGGTGTGATTCTTGGTAAATTGTTCAACCACCTCTGGTACTGATTGTAGACCACACCTATGTCTGCGACAAAGAAGGAGTCTTCAGAACCAGGTTTGAAAGTGTTTCCCACAGAATTGAGGACTTGCGATTTGAGAGCTTGATGGACAATTGACTCGGCATTTTCAGGATTAGAATGATTAGCGAGAATTATATTTTCACCGTAATCAGAACCATCGGGACCAATGAGATAAGGTGCCATTCTTTATTATGTTGTTGATTGATCGTATAATAGTAGACAGATATGTTGAACTTGATATTGAACTTGGAACTTTGGAAGACAAATTTTTTAAACGCTTTTTTAAAACTTAAACACCCCTCTAGTTGAGGGATTCACTTAATGACCTTCAGTCGGCAACTCTCGTAGGTAGCAAGAAGAACTTGCTTGTTGTATGTATGTGATAATGGATTCTTTGGAAAAGTCCGTAGAGTAAGAAGAAAAAAAGAAGAAGAAAGAAAAAGAAGGAAAA
Organism: Geotrichum australiense; assembly: GCA_030563945.1. Taxonomy (NCBI): domain Eukaryota; kingdom Fungi; phylum Ascomycota; class Dipodascomycetes; order Dipodascales; family Dipodascaceae; genus Geotrichum; species Geotrichum australiense. Next base: position 28,441 of record JAJMKR010000105.1, on the reverse strand, counting down.
ATCTGAAATAAAAAAATTTCTGATTTCTAGCCAGAAAAAAATTTTGACCGATTTTCAAGCTTGTCAAATTTAGCTTTGTGAAAACACGGTTACCCACTACAAGAATGGCATCGAAACGGTAGGCATCCATCATAGTGTTGTGGCCTCTACCGGGGTGTAGGGACCTGGCAAGCTGACAAGTAGCAGTGATGGAAATTTTACTGTGTTGTGTTCAGTGTTTAACTACTTTTTCTCTTTTTTGCACTATTATTGGCACATGAGCGTCAACCGAAACATCATTCTATGAACGACATAAATGAGCAAAAATTGCAACCAACCCGTGTAATTTACATTTTCTCTCACGAACCAAAAAGTTGTTAAAATATAGCTTAACTTAAAATGCTCGCTCCAAGCTATTTTTGGCAGTAAAGCTAGTGGACTCCAACCGACCAGTTAGACACTTGCCTTATCAAACATGACCAGGAAGGTTTTCAGTTGTCAAGTTGTCAACTGCTAAATGGTTCTGGGAAATGTCAGAATGATTCATCAAAACTTTAATTTATGGCGACATTAATTAATGCTTTTATGGCGCACCTCAGCATTAAATAAATTTCACTCATATGCAATTTACGTTAAATTCAAATACCTTTCAACCAAGCATTTGCACTGCCAATTCAATGAGAATCTGACAGTTCAATTAGCTGTAATTGTCCGAGTAAACCTGTAAAACAACATCGGTTTTATTGTATTTAATAGGATAATAGGTGTTCAGTAATATACGCTGTTATGCAACTGACCCCTATAAACTTTAGGAAAGAATACAAACAGCAGTCCTAAATTTGACCAACGTCAACCAATGGATTACTTGAGTATGAACATTAGATTCTGGTTTATTGATCTCATAAGACTTGAATCTGTACCAATTGACTGTGTAGTTTAGCTTACTTTGTTGCGTGTCTTCGGTTATATTGTTAGTTGAGACACTACGGAGCTGCAAACTTTTACCCGTTCAGAACTAGCCAGCTCCCTATGTGTAACCAATTTCCTGTTTAAGCCATGTGGATTGGGCGAATTCCGGTTTCATCGATAATAGAATTGTTCAAAATCAGTAGTATCATAAATCAAATCACCATGGTACACAAACATACAAACACGCTTAGTTCTTATATTGGAACTCTATGTTACAGAGTGAAAACTCTTTGCGAATCTCTCGGCTCCAGTTTACCTATATACATGCAAGCGAGATAAAGCCAAACTCGTCTGAAGTCGAGCTGCCTTGAACCCTGTTTTTTGACTAAACATCTGGCTCAACCAAACGATCACCCTGATTCTTTTCACAAAGTTACAATCTCTTAGTTTGCATCGAACGCATCATTGACAACTATGTTTCCGAGCGTGAATTCATCTTTACTTATAATGAGAACTCATGTCACTTTTAACTGTTTATGGCATCACTAACAATGTATGCAAAGTTGTGGCTCCACATAGTTCGTCGGATCATCCTACATCATGACATCAAAACGGTGCTACCTACCCCCTAAAAATCGTTGGATCTCCGTCTGCAATCAAATGTCCATTGTTAACATTAAAGGCCTTTGCATCGTTTTTTTCAAGATGTTTAGAACAGCTTTAGTCTTAGAATCGATTCTCATAGACCTTTGATAATGCAATATACGCCCTTTGTCAAATCCCCTTTATATCCAAAGTTTACAAGCAGTTGAAACTTTTTTGTAGAGGGAGATTGACCCGAACTGCAACCCAATCCGCTATATGGGCCTGAAGCATGAATCCAGGAGCATCATGTTCTTTGCTCTATTTGGGATACATTTTGGTCTCATCAATCATTTCTATAATGGTGCAAACCTTCTGCGTAATGTACCCATCGTGAAATGGTTGAAAGAATGATTAGCAGCGTATCAATGAATATCACTGAACAGCATATTGATAAATGACCGCATTATGTCCTAATATTCACTTAGTGACTATATAGCAGATGTAAATTATCTGCAAATAGATGAATCTCAATGCATTTGTCCCTGAAACGGTCGGAAAATAATCTGGTATCAGTTCATTAGCCAGGATACTGTACGAACCACTTTAATAATAACTTTTCTTGAAGTAACTTTTGTACTACTTATAAAGTTTCTATAGGCATATTTAAATCAACTTCCACAGTGGTAACATCTTATATGTGGGAGTAATGTTACAAAAACCTCCCAACCAATTTCCTAATTGATCAAAAATTCCCTTATTTAGTATTTCTCACACAAAAAATTTCCTCTACATCAATCTCTCCACTCTTATAGATCAACCCCAAACAATGTCTCTACTTTTCAAGGACAAGCTCGAAACTCCACTATTTTCACTCGCATTTCATCCCTCGAAGCCCCAATATATTAAAGGGTTTTCCGACGGCCGCGTAACTGCAGTTCAATATACTCTGCCCGCTTCCGACTCTGCCACACCTGAAGATGTGAAAATCGATACACTTTGGTCAACCAAACGTCATAAACAATCTTGTCGTGCAGTTCATTACGATCAATCCGGAGAATTTGTGTATACTCTCGGATTAGACAAAGTGATCAAAAAAGCAAACTCGCAAACAGGTCACGTTCTCGTTAAAACTACGCTCAAAGAAGCGCCTTCGACGTGCGCAGTCAACGAAAAGTACATAGTTGTTGGTGACGACCAATCTGGTGTCGCAACTTATGATCTTGAAACGCTCAGTCTTGTTTCTTATATTGAACCATTAGTGGAGCATGCCTACGTCTCATCAATTGTTCCTCTAGAATCCAACAGGAAATTTGTGGTTGCAGTTGAATCTAAATTAGTCGTGATTGACGTTAAAGAAGGGAAGTCCACAAAGGAATCCGAGGACCAAGAAGACGAAATACTCTGTGGCGCATATATAAATGGGACTGGAGTGTTTGGAATGTCAGAGGGTGTGTTAACCATCTGGAACAAATACTTTGAGGATCAGCAGAACCGAGTGCTTTTGGGCAGAGAGACAGTGGATTGTTTACTAGTGGGAGAAGACGATCGAACGGTATACGCTGGCTGTGGGGATGGGGTTGTGAGAGTAGTTGATTTAGGCAAAACGAAAGTTGTAGAAAAGATAAGACATGCGAAGGATAGTGTGGAGTGGATTGATGCCGATTGGGAATGGAGACTGGTGACGGCAAATATGGACGTGATAAAAGTCTGGAAGAAAAAGGACGAGGAGAGTGAGAAGGAAGAAGAAGAAGAGGAGAGCGAGAAGGAGGATGATAGTAAGAAGAGGAAAAGAAAGAAGACAAAGAGCAAGAGTAAGAAGCTGGCAAGATTGGAGTCGATCCCGACGAAGGGAATTGTAGCATTCGATGATCTGTAGAATATATCTTTGAATTACCCCATATACTAATTTCATAAACTAATCATCTAAGCACACCATGATCTCTTACAACCTTACTTTGCATGTTTAAAATTGAATTGGGTTAATCTCAATTAGATGCATAATCACCAAGTGACAAACTAGAGAAGTTAAGTTTGTCCTTCAGTATCACATTTTCACCAATATATTTTCTCTTCGCGCATAGTCGTTGTGTAACCACAGAATGCTCTAATTCATGGAAATATATAACCTTTGATTCTATTTTCTCATAGACATATTTGTACTGTACTTAAGTGAAGTAACAGTGGGAAGCATTAGCAATCTAAAAAACACACTCAAAGTTATCCACCTTATAAAGTAAACATTCGGAGTAGCTCTGTCGGATCTACTTTCTAGGACTCACCAAAACACAAGGAAGTGCATACATCGATACCAGATTGTGGCATCAGGATATCGGAATCGAAAAAAATGATGAACCTAAAAGCTTGCCATTTTGGTATGGAAAACATTTACTGAAGAAGATCCGATTGACATAATGCCATAGGGTCTGAAATAGTGACTTTATCACTTACTATGCTTCTGCCAAGTACCTCTTTGACGAGTACTTTAACTTGAAAATTTGGGATCTGTAGATATCGTTTAATACAGTTTCTAGATTTTTACTGGATATTACACTTCGCAAACGATGATCTTTAGCATTCAACAGCTCAAGTACTACTAATAAATAATGTTTCATGGTCGTTTTCCCCCCTTCATAGATTTGTCTTCAATCTAATCAAAAATTTTCAATTACAAAACCAATTTTAAAATAGATATCAATATATCCACAATAAGCGATGAACCATATATCCTCAAATGAATTTATTTAACTGTTTTGGTAGAACGATAAATTAAAACATATGAGAAAGGGGACGTATCGATTGTATGCTAGAGCACAGCTTTAGTTTTGGGTAAACTCATTGAACTTCCCTCCAAGTATGGATCTACTGTGGTTGGTGAACCCCGAACTATTGTGAAGTATGATGTGATGTTTATTGTACGTACGTAACTTCAATGTACAGAAATAATTTCTACTTGAGCATCTAGTCAGCTTCTTTAACATAATACGCTTATTAAACATCTAGATATATATCCTTCACGTATGAATATGTTCCTAAAGTGTAGAACTGCAGATTGTCTGATAAAAAATAGGTTTGTAATGAGTTTGTTTCAAAACCGTGTCTATTTTCGAAGCAGTCAGAGATGATATACTACCGAGAAGCTTTATCTCAATCATACCAAAAATGATATTCCGTCTAAGTAAATACGCATGCTACTTGCCTAAACATCTCACCACTCACTCTAGATCGATTTCTATAACAGATCCTACCTGACCTCGACCACCTACTTCAACTTCTCAGCAACTTTGACACCACCCAGAAGGTGCTCTAAGGGGTAATGAAATGAAATGTTACAACGAACTCCTGTGGTAACTCCAGTTTCATTAGCAATTAGGTTCATATCGTGCTGCACAGTACATGATGCAAAAACTGCATGTCTACTGACCCTGCACGAGGCAATCAGTACACCACATTCAGTGTACAGATGATTCTTCCTGTTCCCACTGCGGTCCAGCGCCGCTGTTTGCCGTTGATAATATTCTTTATGCGCTTTTAGGTGAAACGAGCCACGAGCGTTGTTCCACTCATAATCAGCCCCTTCAACGCCATTCGGATGTACGCTGCTGAAGTTCCACTCAAAGTGGCATTTACCTCATACTCAAAACTATACAACGTATAAGCTATTGCCCATCAATAAAGATACTGTCTGGTAGAAACATTAATTATTACAGTACAATTAACTCAAAAGTCTAGAGCATTACAGACAAGTAGTCCAAAGCAGCTCCTGCGGCAACCAAATGGCCTGTATTGATATTACTTTGGAACCATTTCCAACAGTCATCCGGGTTATCTAGATTCACTTTTCTAATCATGTTGAACACTCTGTAGGCACAGACACCAACACCGGCAAAGAAGAAACCGCCCATCCCTCCAGTTACACCTGCCAGGCCCAACAGTCCAATCTGCACGACCGTCAATCCATACAGCACACTTTTAGTGTTCTCCTTCCACTTCAACGCTGTTGACTTAATTCCAGCCTGAATATCAAACAGCTTATCCTGGTGTGCATAGATGGTATCATACGTCATACACCACGCAAAGGCAGATCCGTACAAACTGAGCATCGTGGGGATATCCCAAACGCCCATGGCAGGGAAACCAAGTAATGCACCCCACGTGAAACAAGCCGACAGCGCGACTTGCGGATAGTAGGTAAATCTCTTAAAAAGGGGGTAGGTGAAAACTATGGGTAAACTCGCAGCACCTAACAAGAAACAGTCAGAAGGTAATGAAAGCAAAACTCCGAGCCCGACAAAACATTGGGCTCCAAGGAAACCGACAGCCTGCTTAGTAGTGACTGCACGACGGGCAAGAGGACGGGTCACGGTACGAGCGACCTTGTTGTCGAGGTTCCTGTCCAGAATATCGTTGATTGTGCACCCTGCACCTCTCATTACAAGAGAACCGAAGCCAAACAGGGCTAAATTAGTGAGTGTGAAGGAGATCGGGGCACCAGTTGCATGTGCGGCCATAAAAATGGCCCAGGTGCATGGAGTGTAAAGCAACCAAGTTCCAACGGGCTTATCGAGTCTCATAAGCTCGGCATATGGGATGATACTTCGAGGCAGCGAACGCACGAACCGTTGGGGGAACGTTAAAGGGCCGGTAGCGGTTAGAAGGTAAGAATCTTTTGAGACAACTGGAATTGCAGGAGCGGGATCCTGTACGCTTGTTGCGGTCCAGCGTTTCGCTAAAATTGTCGTGAGCGAGGCTCTTGCAACGGGTGTTGCGCGAACCGATGTTCTGTAGGCCAATCTCAGCATTGATTAGTCTGTCCAATTAGCGTTGTCAAGAGAAAAATAAGGCAGACAGTGTGGAATTGATCGATTAAATCGGCTGGTATAGTTCAATGAGCTATAAGTACAAAAAATTTGGTAGTTTTTTTTTGGTCCCTATGCTGTTTATGGTATTTACTTCCGTTGATTCCGGCCAGTCTTATTCTTGAGATTTGCACCTGAGTTTGAGTGAAGAAATTCTTGAAGAATTGATGGGGATGAAATTTAACTTGAACATGAAACATGAAACTTATATTTTGTTTTATAAGTTCAATCTTCATGAACTTATGAATTTTCATTTTCTCGACACGCTACAAAAGCCATGTTGTAGCCTAATTTACACAACACATCTATCGTAGCTGCTAGGTGCACAGCGTGCTGCAAAACTTCAATAAACGTACTGTTGTGTATAACTGTTGTATCCTAGTTACTATATAATTTAGCTTATTCCTCTATCAATATCAATAAGAAAATCAGAAAGGACAAGTTCTCTGGTGAATTTTTCAGTGTCTGCTCTTTCTCCTATCCAAAAAGGAAAATAAAAAACATCGTACTCTCTTTTTCTCCTTAACTTATTTCACCAGTATACAGAATATCAGTTCTTCCCTCGAAATGTACACCGCTACTGTTACTGCACCCGTTAATATCGCTACCTTGAAGTACTGGGGTAAGCGCGATACCGTTCTTAACTTACCTACGAATAACTCAATCTCTGTCACTCTTTCCCAAGATGACCTCTGTACAACCACAACCGCATGTGCAAGTCCTGATTTCACCGAGGATCATTTGTGGTTGAATGGTGCAGACCAGCAAATCACCGGATCTAAGCGTCTTGAAGCGTGTTTCCGTGAGCTTCGCAAGCTCCGTCAACAACTGGAAGAGTCCCAGACTGCTGAAGGAAAGGCTGATGTTGTCCCCCTGAGCACATACAAATTGCATATTGTTTCGGAAAACAACTTCCCTACTGCTGCTGGACTGGCCTCAAGTGCTGCTGGATTCGCCGCATTTGTTTCAGCTATTGCAAAGCTTTTCGAGCTTCCTCAAAGCCCTGAAGACCTGTCTATTATGGCCCGTCAGGGGTCTGGATCAGCCTGTAGATCTTTGTTCGGTGGTTTCGTTGCTTGGAATATGGGTAAGCTGGAAGATGGGTCCGATTCTAAGGCTGAATGCATTGCTCCCAAGGAGCACTGGCCCGAAGTCAGAGCTGCCATTCTTGTTGCCAGCGCTGATAAGAAGGATACCTCGTCTACTAGCGGTATGCAAATCACTGTGAAAGAATCTAGTCTATTCAAAGAAAGAATCGAAAACGTTGTTCCTAAGAGATACGAAGAAATGAAGAAAGCGATATTAGATAAAGATTTTGAAACTTTTGCTGAGCTCACCATGAGAGATTCCAATCAATTCCATGCCGTATGCTTGGACAGCTATCCCCCCATCTTTTACATGAACGACATTTCTCACGCAGCGGTCCGCGTCGTTGAAGAAATTAATAAAAGCGCCGGTCGCACAATTGCCGCTTACACTTTTGATGCCGGTCCTAACTGTGTTATTTACTACTTGGAAGAAAATGAGCGCGAAGTCTTGTCACCCCTAAAGAGCGTTTTAAGCCATTTGGATGGATGGTCCAAAAAGACATCGTTGGAGGCTACTGTTCCTGAAGGATTTGAGACTAGATTTTTGGAGAAATTGTCAAAGGGAATTGAGAGGGTTATCTTGACTGGAATTGGCGAGGGCCCTCAAGATAGTCAAGCCACTTTGGTTGATGCCAAGGGGTTTCCATTGAAATAGAATGGTAATGGTTGCAAGAAGATGTATAGAGGTTTTAGAAAGTGATGTATAATATGGCAGTAGATACTGTACAGATGCCAGGTGAATGTAATTTATAATTTAATTTGTTGGTTTAGTGAGGTTTGAAATATGATGGATTGTGATATTGCAAAGACTAGAAAAGGATATACCAGTATATCATCCCCGACCAAAACATTGTATTCAGTTTAAAAACAATGGAGAATATTGTAAACCTACGCGCTTTGCCTCGTCAATAAATGAATGAAATTCTATAATAGTATCCATGTTCGCGTCGGTCGCAGTCTAATTGTTATTTTTGTTAATTACACAAGAGTATCGATATACAATCAATTCATTTTCAAAAAAAGAACAATTACCACGAAACCCACACACACACACACCTTTATTACCTTCCAAAATAAACAAACTTATATAAATAATCAATATTCAATAACAACAACAACAACACGAATGGAAAAAGACGGCTTTTTTTTGTTAAATAAGGAACATTATATTTATATACTTTTTAAACAGTTTCAAGAACAACTTCCTTGAATTCTCTGTTAACCTTCTTTCCAGATTCGTCCTTGGTGGATTCACCGTGGAGAGAAAGGAGAGCACCGAGGTCGAACTTGGGTTGCTTGAGGAGCTTGACCTTTCTAACGTGGACGTTTTGAAGAGGGAAAATGACACCGGTTGCCTTTTCAATTTCACGGCCAATGATTTCAGGAATGAGCTTGGAAGTGAGTTGAGCAAGGGTGACGTTTGAGGCTTCCTTGACCATGATTTCAGTCATCTTCTTTCTGATAAGTCTGATTTGAGAAGATTGGGCGTAAGCGGTCTTCTTGATTTGGTTGGCTTGCTTCTTGGTGAAAGCAATGACAAAGATTCTGAGGAAGTAGTCGTCGGAGGTCTTGACGGTGACGTTGGCCTCAATCAAAGTTTGCCACTTTCTAACGTATGAACGGAGCTTGTCAGAAGCAAAGTCCAAACCGTGGAAGTTGGTAAGAAGGTTCTTACCTTGGACTTCATCGACACGAAGCTTGATTCTTCTGAAAGAGTGGTCTTCTTGTCCTTGAAGATCAGCCAAAGAAACGTCCAAGATTCTTCCCTTAAGTTCATCGTTGGCGTTCTTCAAACCGGTGGAACGGTTGACCAAGGTCTTACCAACATCACGGTTAGCGAAGGTGGTGGGGGCCTTGATGTTGTACCAGTCCTTTCTGGTGAAGGGATCAACAACTCTCTTCTTGATACCCTTCTTACCTTTGCTAAGTCTCTTATTCTTACCGACAACCATATTGTACTGATGCTGGACAGGGGATCTGGGAAAAATGTAAAGACAACGATTCTCAGTTGGACGACAGAGTTGAGAGAAAAGAGAGGGAAAAAAAACTTCCAATAGAGAAGGGGAAAAAAAAAAAATTCAAATTTTGTATGGGAATTCACCTGTTCATGTGTGTATTAAGCACTAAGCTACAGCCAAAAGGAAAAAAATTCTGCGTGTACCCCTTACCCTCTATGGGAGAATGGGTAAATGAAAATTGGAGCTTAATATTGAAAAATGGAATGGAGTATGTGGTTTGTGTAATTTGTTATGTAATGGGGGTAAATTTCAAATTTAGCAGTGAAGGTTATGGAGAGGTGCATGTTAGAGATATGTAGACTGGTAAATACGCAGGGTCTGAAATAATCACGTTTAAAGAAAGTTTCCTAAATGGTCAAACTGAAATTTGTGGTGAGGTCGTAGAGGACTACTAAACCCTAAGGTTAGGGTATTTTTAAAGTTTGCCGAGAGAGGTTTTGGTTTGAGTAGAGGTGTAAGGTGTTTTGTCAGATATAGTAGGTGCTATTGTGCAAGTACTGGATGTGCTGGGATTTTGTCTATTGGCGAACATTGAGTCTACTGCGATATAAAAGGCTTGCATGCATATTATCATGTTTTTCTGGATTAACAATACTGTAGACAGTCTGTAGTTTATATTGCGTATTCATACCAAAGTGCAAGGTTGATAGATGTATAGATAAATAGGTTTGTAGATATGAGGCCCTGTCACTTTCCGAGACTTTTGTTACAGCACTAATATAGATCTATATCATCCTATCTTCTTACACAAGAATCTGGGATATTAGCATTTGCATGTCTCAGGTTTGTGTGTGTGATTTTTCGAGGAGCCATTTGTTTATTTCATTTTCTGTTTTATAAGGGGGTGGCTTTTTATTTTTGAGGAATCTGAGATTGGATTTGGTATGGCATTGGGGGACTAGATTGAGATTAGGTTGATGATGCGATGGGTCTAAATATCATGAGATATATACATATGGTGCACAGTAGGGCGAGTCTATATATACATACCATTATGATATACGGTATTTGAGTCTAACTGGTGTTGAATGTATTCATGTAGGTAGTAGGTGGATGGAACGGAATGGAATGGACACCTTTTGAGGTTGACACAAGTGGGCTTTAAAGCAATGCTGGGCAACAGAGCGTATTGCCAAATTTCAGCGTACGGTATATGGTGCGTAGTACAGCAGAGGCATAATGACGCGAAATAGTTGACGTGGATTATTCATATCATTTTTTGTTACTGAGGACAACCAAATATATAGACTAACTGAACTGAACTGAAATGACCTGATAGAATGAGATGGTTACGCTGTTAGTCGTGATTGCGAGCACAATTATCGATTTGTAGGTAGCTACCATCTGCATCAGTGAATCTGCCAATAAGTTCAAAACATATAAAAAAGGAGACATCGTATACTCTTCACCGACCTTTTTCAAAGAGTATTAGACTATTAATATTACACAATACGTAAAATACGCGCACCAAACTCGAAAACATAAACACCGTCCGTCCATCTCTTTCTCTACTACTGTACGTGAATCCCTCAAAACTGTCCACTTAATCTTGGACCGTTTAAAGAATTACGACCGTACGAAAAGAAAAAAAATAAAGCTGAACCTTCTCTGAATGCAGTAAAGTGTGTACTGTAAGTAAATTTAGTATCGATATATGCCTACCTACGTATTTTAGACTCTTCCCAATATATGTACAGAAGATGTCAAACGGTAAAAAAAAATGAGCTGACTATTACATGGTGAAGGGGAGGAGACCACAGACGGAACGCCAAACTAAATGTGTATGCGTCGTTTTTTGTTTTATCTACAAATTTTACTATTACTTGTATACTGTGCGTTTCTTTTTTCCGTCCTTCCTTTCATTCGGTTTTCGTTCTTGACCGATTTGATGGTAGAACTTGACTTGTATATATGGAGGAAAAGAGCGTGTTTTGGAGGTCTTTCCTACAGTACTATATGGATCTCTACATGTCCCAATTGGAGAGGAGAACAAGATACGGATGATGTTTGTGTATGCATGAACAAAATGAGGATTGAGTTGATGTGTGTGTAAAGTTCATTTACTGTGCAATACAGATATCCGTTACGTGTTATTGCATTTTCAACGGTCGGATTCGGGACAAAGCAAACAAAAAGAGCCATGACTTATTAAATGCCCATCCAGAGTTCAGACTATACATATTCACGTTTTTTCCAACCTCGACCCCAAATACAGTCCACCACCCACACAACGGTATTGTATTCCAAAACAAGCCCTCCAACCACACCCCGCCACCTCCGCACCCCGCGCCACCTCCGCACCCCCACCCGGTTCTTTACCACCCACTCCCTCTACACAACTCCGTCGACTCGATACGAGACGACCGTTTTGGTTCGTACCAAACCAACAATAGAATCGTCAAAGACAAAAAAATACAGTACACAACTTTACCGTACCGTATTATATACTGTACTGTGAAAAAGGTATTGGAAATGAAAATATCAAATTTGTGATATTGCATGATTTTTTTTCTTTTCGGTTCATGGTTATGTGAAAGGTTTTCTTTCGTGAAATAAAAAAATAAATGGACAGTGGTAGGACAGGATAGGATTCGGCATTTACCGTGTGTTGTTCGCATACTAGGATGGGATATATGACGTTCCAGTACTTTTAAACACAGCAATCTATGCTTATGCTTTTACAAATTGAATATAAAGATATCATCAGTACAATATGCAAAGAGTAATAAAGTGTGTGTTGTGAAATGTACCGTAGGTACTAGTAGGCAGACTTACTGTAAAGTGGATACGGGATATGGGACCATTCATTGGACACAATCCATTTTGTTTCGTTCGGAACCAAAACGGTGTGTATATACTACAGTATCGATATGTTTGAGGCATCTCTCTTTTTGTTTATTTTTACGATAATTATTAATTTCGAAACATCTTGAACTAGCGCAGATCGCAATCTACTGTCCACCTTCACCAAACTACAGTCCAACACAATACGTATATATCGGACGATAAAAGTTGGATGTGTACGTTAGGTTAACTAACAACACACAGTGTTCTGTATAAGGTGTATTTACTATTCATCTTGCAAGTTTATCTATTCAAAGAATCTGGTATAACTTCACGTTCAGTATTCACATTAAATTTTGTTAATCACAGTTATACTGATATTCCAGCCATATTTTGTGTAAAAGATCTAATACAGAACAGAATCATGTACTTACCTCCCCGGTCATATACCATTTTCATCTATAATATGTTTCGTGTCTACATATGGACACCGTCCAGTATACTCTTCTTGTCTCCCATTTTATTGTACCATTACGCACAACTTACAATATGCAATACTAATACCAGATCCTCCAACAAACCACCTCTTTCTCAGGTCATTGTAGTTAGAAGACCAGCATCAAAGAACGGTCCAGAACTAGTCTATGAATCACGCGTACTCTACATTGTTTTTTTTTTCGAAAAAAAAAAAAGAAGAATGATCATGTATACCAAAGGGGTCTAGAACATGGTCGTGGATGGATGGAAGGAGTGCTGTGTTGAGAATTTGTGACCACTCCCCAATCCAAGAAGCGATGTTGGATATTATATTATGTTGAGATCTGTGTACTAATACTAATACTACTACTGTAGGTAATTGTGCACTGCATTTGTATTATTGTTCATCTCTCCAACATGTAACTCTACCTACCCAAAAGGTTTTATATTATCTTTCTACAGTCATGGACAAGTTATTTTTTGACAATACAGTAGTTACCTCCATATACTTAAGTTGGCATGCGCAGTAAAGTACGTTACTACTAATTAAAATAGAACAGCCTACGACTTGAAACCTTTCCTCTTTCCTCTAATTCTGTCTCTCTCCCTTCTTTGGGGCTTTGATCTTTGTTGTTTGATGCTATGCAAGATTGATTATTATTATTAGTTTTCCAAAATGCAAAATACAAAACACAAAATAAGGCATGCCTCTGCACAATCTATATATAATACTAGAAGCTATCAATATATAATATGTTGTATACCCCTTTGCTCTTCCTAAATGAAACTTGTTGAAGGCAAGGTAAGTAAAGATTGAAGTACTTTTCTCTTCAACACAAGGCAAAGCAAAGTTCCAATACCTCCAATCCTGCACAATACTTCAGAAAACAAGATCAAAAAAGTCAACAACGCCCTGTCCAGTCCAGTCTACCTTTCCTTTCAATCTAGACTTTTTTTCTAAATAGCCACTTCAAGTCACCACCCAGCTTATAAATCATTATTCTTTTCTACGTTCTTTCTGAAAATCAGAAATCTAGTTCCTATTATACAAAGTACAGTGAACAAGTCAAGTTTTATCCCTGTATATCCATACATACCGAAACAAAACGGTTCGCCTCTTTCCGTGGGAAGTCAAAAAGTGGGAAGGGTAACAGCACTTGGAGTTTCATGGAGGAGGAGGAGGGGGATGATGAGCCTTGTATGTTAGGTTTTGTTTAACGTAGACTTGCTGCAGTAGTAACAAAGTAAGCAAGTTTGGGGAAGTGTGACATGACAGGGCAGGGTAGGGCAGGCACAGATAGCATTAGTGCTTGATCTTGTATATTCCATAGTTTATATTTAGCTGATATACTGATAACTAAATTTGTACGTATATACTAAGTTACTTACACTAGATCTGGCTAACGCAGATAATGGCAGAATTGAATTTGAGCTCTTTTTGTTTTAGCTTATAATATTATCTGATTGTACTACTACTGCTATTGTTGTTGTTGCTGTTATTCAAAGTGCATAATACTATTATATCGTGTTCAATATCCTTATCGCACCCAGACCACTCAACCGATTGATTGATTTGATGAGATGGATCGGGTATCGGTCAGTCGGTCATCTCTGAACTAGTAAACTAGTAAACTAGCGGATATGACTGTCTACATATGTGCAAAAGATGATTGCGGGCGGGCGATAGAGATGCGATTATATATTACTAACGGATTTTTTTATTTTTTTTTTTGAATTTTGAATTTTGGGGAAAGGGAGGATAAACTTGACTTGATTGGCATCGGTCATCGAGGGAGGTTTCTTTGTTTCTTCTATCCAGAAAAGAAAGAAACTATTGTCAATTTGTACATTACTAACCAGATATAGATTTAGATTGGGGGTTTTGTTTCGTTTTTGGTCTTATGGTGTGTAGTAGTACATTACATGAATTATTTTCGTCAATCTCTTTTTCTCGCTTCTTTTGTTAACAAGAACCACAAGGTGGTTTGATACAGAATGCACACAGTTGTACTAATTGTATGGATCGATAGAGATGGATAAATTTCAGTTCAGTGCAAAGTCAAGAAGAGAAGCGTAACAAAACAAACATCACAATATATGTCAAAGACAAAGAACTTTTATGACCGAGCTTTTAAGATCCATGCATAATAAATTGTACTACTACTATTACTTCTGCTTCTACTATTAACTATACTCCACGACCGAAGACAAAAACAAAGCCTCTTCTTCTTTTTTTATTATCATCATGTTCCCGTATATCCCAACCCCAAAAATAATAAAAACCCCAGTTCTATTATATTCTCATTGTTTTTTTTTCTCTCTTTCCAAAATCAAAATGTCAACAACAATAACCCACCGATCCGACCTAACGACTCATCACGGTACACAAATACCCATTGCGCCTGTATCCATCTACTGTATCACTATTTTATCTATATAATATAAAAACCTGCGGCGGATCTTCGTATCTATCTGTGCCGATCACCATCTACCTGTGCGTACAATTTTTTTTCTCGCTTGGAGAGAGGATGTCAAAGAGAAAGGAAGGGGGAAGGGAATAGGCAAGGGGGGGGTGGTGGTGGAATTGGAACTGCGATTGGTGTGTATGCGTGGAATCTGTGTGGTGGTGGATTGTTTTGGGACAGCTTGGGTTGGCTTTGGCGATTTGAGAGGTGGTGATGGTGGTGGTAGATAGCTTCGATTGTGGTTATTGTTGTGGTGTGGTAAATTTAGTTGATTTGATTTGATTATGAGATTTCATTTTTGGAGGTTTGAATGAGATTATAAATTTGTACGATAGAGATATTCATAGATACACAGATCAACAATGTCGTTATCAAACAAGAAAGAACGGTATTGACTACTTTACAGTTTGATATACTGCACATCTCTAAGAGCCTATCTATCTATATATCTACCGACCTAATAATGTTTTAATATAAATAAATGCATGTTTGATACCTATATGTATACCAGTATAACAGCCATGTCTTTAAGTGCGTTTATGTATTTTCCATTAAAGAATACGGTCTCGGTGGTTTTAGATGTCAACATGGTATGGTATGGTACTCTTTTTCTCTCTTACTTCTGTTCAGTAGGAAATGTCAGATCGGTGGGTATATATTGGAACCAAAGAACTGGTCTGAGAAAGTGTGTTGCTGTACTGTAGTTTGGTATTTTGAGGGATGAATCTGAACAAACTCAGAATATGAATGAATGAATGATGGTGATTTTTATATAGACAGAAAGATAGAGATATGGACAAACAATACAAAATACCAAGTCCTCTCCGCGACTGAACCCGAAACCTCATTTATTCACACTTTGCTACACCCCCCAGTCCAAAATCCAAATCCAAATCCAAATTTACCTTATTATGGACTAATTTACAGTACACAATTACCATCTATATACAAGCCAAATGCTACCTGCAACCTGCACTCTTTCTGCAATGCACACTGCATGCAAATTTACCTTTTACGGGTTGTTTCCCAGTACCAAAGTTGTCCAAAGTGTCAAGTCTCAGTTCTTGTGTGCGTTTGCTTGGACATGGGTTGGTTTCAGGACGGGACGTGGTGAAGAAAAAGGAGAGAGGTAATGATTTATAAAACGCGTATATGTCCAAGGTACTTGAGAAAGAGAGAGAGATGGGATATATGATATAGTCGTGATCAAGATATGATAATTTTTGATTTTTTGCTTCGGTAAGATCTTGAAATCGAATTGATAATATTATAGACATAACTATTTTTTTATTGAACAAAAAAGTATCATATAATTTGTTTATACAACAAAAAAGAGTTTACCCGATATTTTTTTTTTTTTTTTTTTTTTTTGAAAATTTCCATGTTCGGTTACCACCATCCCATCAAGATCAAAAACAATACAATACCCGCGACCCGAATCCGGACGCTTCCAATTCCCTTTTCCATCTAATCACCCAGCTACTCTACACATAATAAATTTTATCAATATATCAAATTTACCACCACCAGACCAGTATAACTTTTATATACACCGGTGGTATGTATATCTATAGAGACGTATATTTATTGAATTTCCGTACGGTGCAGATTCCCAGTTTGCACTGGAGCATTTGGAAAAGGAAAAAACAAAATGAATAAAACAATTCAAAATCTGGTGTTTGGTTTGGATAATAGTAGTACCAAGTTTCAATTTCAATTGGAATTGGAATTGGACGTTTTGTGGTGGTTTGCTTTGGACACACAGGTGTTTGTCAATCATACAATGGTTTGTGAATATGGCGTGTAAGGTATTGGGAAAATTTCGTGTTTTCTGTGAGGACTTGGTTGGTAATGGTCTCATCTAATTCATCAAAAGGAATCCAGTCAGGTCTCGTATATATCTATATAACCTACATGTCCAAGTCTGTATTTGATTATTGTTTTTGTTGTTTCAGCAATGGTCTGTATACCATGGTAGTAGGACTATAAGTCATATTCATATAACATAGTCAAATCACCAAATCACCAAATCGCCATTTATTCACGTCCAATTTTCCACCTCCACCAACCAATGTCTTTTGTCTTTTGTCTTTTGTCTACATAATCCCATTATATTTGACCACCCAAAATCTATTTTTCAATAATGCACCGGATACTCAAAGCTACCAGGCACACACACACACACCCTCACAATACAAATGTTGTTGTTCAGTAGTAAATATTATTTTTGGGGTTTTGATTTTTTTGATTTTTTTTTTTTGTCGTATGATTTGCAACAAGTTTTTATGCTACTGTACCATACAGAACACTACGGCAAGGTGGGATGCACCTTGATGCGATCTATTATGTCTTGTTTTTTTTATATTTTCTTCATTATTTTATTTTACAGTATAGTATTAGCTATGGTGGTGGTAATAATTGGGGAGACGATGTGAGAATAATATTGGCAGTGTATGTGTATTCGTTGAAATTTTTTATTGTACAAATGGTTGATTGAGTGTATGGATGGATGGAAGGGAAACTAAGGAAATACCCGTTTTTACGTTTCTCCTTTTTTTTTACTATGAAAAAGCTGCTCTGCTCTCATCATACAAACTTTTATATATTACGAAGGAACAATTGACGTGAAAGTATTTACTTTTTCATTTTTTGGTAAATACCATCGTAATAACTTTAAACGTTGTGAATAGAATAAAAAAAACAGTCAGTCAGCAAGGTGTAAAAGCAAACATTTAACACTGTTGTAATGTTGTATCGTCACATCTCTATTGTGAAGAAAATATTTTTTTCTTCTCCGGATTTTCTTTTTTTCTTATTTTGTCTTGTTGAAAAACAGTTTCTTTTTATTCCTTTTTTTCTCTGTGCTTACGATTTAGAGAGAGAGAAAAAAATAAAATATTTTATTTTTTTCATATTAATCCCCCTGGTCAGTTTCTTTTTATTGGAAATAATTATGCATATTTACTTTTTTTCCTCTTTTTGTTGTTATTTCTTTTTTCTTTTGATTTTTCTTTTTTCTTCATACTATTGGATTATTTTCATTCATTAATTCGCACACTCACTCGCTAACTCGTTTTATTTATTTCTATTTATTCCTTCTCCCCTCCTCCGTTTATTTATTTATTTGTTTCTTCTTTCCTTCCTTTCCTTGTTTCTGTCTCTCAACTATTCAATCCCGGCAAACGTTTCAGATTTTTTCTCAGCCTTTTTTTTGTGTTTTCAATAGAACTGCCGAACAGAGCAAAACAAATCAAATCAAATCAAAACCATCATCATCATATTCACAGAATACATTCAACATTTACACCAAAGCATATACCCCCCGAATCCAAGAGAGAAACAAAAAAAATGTCCGCTTCTCCATCAATCAACTCTGACAGATTAAAGAAAGCCCTACAGAAAAGGCATTCGTGTAGTAAACTAAATTCATCAATCTCCTCCCAGTCTTCTTCACAGCAAAGTAGCCACTACCAACAATCACACATATCGGCTCCTCCTTTCACAAATGCATCTTCCTCAATGTCATCGTCATCATCTCACAACTACCACTTCAACACCAACATTGACGACCCAACTGCCATGTCGTTCATTTCTTCAGATTCCACAAACTCATCACTGTCCTCAGTATCCACTTCTTCCTCTACAAACACAGTGTTGCTATCAGAATCAGGCAAATCATTCAACCCAGTCTTTGTCATTCCAAATAATACTACGCAAAATCCTCACAACCACTACAATGAAACAACTCTTATTGATGACTATTACTGTCAGTACCACCACTCCGGTGATGACGGCGATCTCACTTCTCACAATGCTGAACCGCTTCTCGATCTGAAATTACCCGATCTGGACAATGTCATTCATTCGGCTTTAATAGAATCAACCACAATCCAATACCAGCAGCAATTACAAAGGTCGCAATCGGTTACCAAAAAGCACACGCCAATAAAAATGTTGCCGCCCATGGACACGAGCAGTGCGCTAAAACACATGAATCATATTCAAAATGAAGTTGAATTACAGCAAAAGACAAAGTGTCCAAAAGCTCTTATACTGAAGTTTGCAAAAAAGATTGCAAAATAGAGTTTCAATATTTATCATTATTATTTAATTTACCATCATCATTAACATCATCATCATTACAATACCTGGGTCTTTTTTCAAAACAATAGAATAACAACAACATGGTTCAACCTCTGAAAAGAAAACAAGATATCTCATCTATATAAATACATATATATATATTCCTGGCGTTTGCGTGTTTTACGTTTTGTGTGTTTTTTATTATTATTATTATTACATATTTATTGATATTTATCTCATGTACAAAGTATTTCATCAAATATACATTTGTCTTTACCATTTTAATTGAGTTTCAACTTTTGGTGGTGATTTTAGAAAAAAACCAAAAAAAAATAATAATCTGAAGGTGTTTTGATATGATGATATTATCATCATTCGTGTATCCAGATGTAGGATGTCTGACCAATGCCCTAAATATTGTATGATATTATAGAATAAAATGAATCAATCCATCTTGGTTTGGGTCTGTGTTTGAGATTGAGTTTTGAACAATATACATAGTTTAACTTTAACCATAATAACAGTGTAAACGCGTATAATATGCTGTTTTTGAGAAAATTGTGTCGATCCAATTTGTATTGTGCCTTTTTTATTTTTGGAAGTTCAGTGTAATATGTCTGTTGGCTGGTGAAAAGTGTTTTTATTGTATTATGATTGTTGTGAAGAAATTGGAATAACAATGGGAAATAACGGTGTTGGTTTCTTTGTTGGTGGTTCTATTTTAGAATGATTTATATGTTTCCATTGTTTTTGTTTTTTTGTTGTGTTTACCGTTTACCGTTTCTTTGAAACTTTGGTGATTGAGTATTTTGTCCATGATCGTAATAGATTAAAAAAAAAGAATAAAGAAAAACGGTTGTTTCGAATGAGACGGATGGACCAAATTTCAAATTTTCAAATTTGAGAAGGTGTTCTGGATAAGGAAAACGGTGTACCAGGTATAGAACTTCACAAAATTTATTGGTGTATATATTATATAATATTATTATGTAAATATTGGATTTGGTAGAAAGAGAGTAGGTGGACGGTTGTATTGAAGTTGGGGTTTTGGATCTTGTTGTTGGTTTGGTTTAAAGAGCTGAAATGACCTTTCTGTGAGTTACTGTGTTTTTTGGATTGAACGTATGATCTATTATACTGTAATGTATCATGTTTTAATAAGATGATAGACTTTGAAGATGAATAAAAAGAGGTTTAATTGTGTAAATTTATTATGTCTGTATCGACTTTGGATCTGGAAAACTGGTTCAACATCATCTTTTGATATTTAAAGAAGAAATTGAAATTTGAAAAAAGTGTTTGAAAAGATTTATGAATTCAATAACACAACATCCAAAAGAATAAATTAAATACAATCACAAAAATACCCAAAAGAATAAACTAAATACAATCACACTTGCAATATATATACAACACCATCAAATCAATCCATCTCACCTTCTCCCTCCCCTTCCCCAAACCTAAGCCGAACTCTGACCCAACGCCAATCGTCCCGCCACACTCCCATTCCCTCTCGGCACAAACCCCTTCACACCCTTCTCCTCTTCCACCACCACACCTCTCTCATTTTCCTCACCATACCCACCTCCACCCGGAGTCTTCACCACAATCCTATCACCAGCCTCAAACATTGCCGAGTTCTTCCCTCCCAACGACACAACCTCCACTCCTTCTCCATTCTTCCTAATCCACAAGTTCTCTCCCTTCGCACCCGGCTGTCCGCCCGCCATCCCGTACGGCGCCGTAGTCCTGCGCTCGGACAAAATTGACACCTGCACCCCAGGGACGCGGAACTCAATGTCTCGAATCACACCATCGCCTCCGCGGAATTTACCGTTACCACCGGACCCCTCGCGGATCGAAAACTCGTGGAGAACAACAGGATACCGCTTTTCGAAAATCTCCGGGTCGGTTGATCGCGTGTTGGTCATGTGCACTTGAACACCAGACTGTCCGTCCCAGCTGGGACCGGCGCCGGCACCCCCGGCTATGGTCTCGTAGTAGCCAAAGTCAGACGTGCCAAATGTAAGGTTGTTGCAGGTCCCTTGCGAGGCACCGCAGGCTTGGAACGCTTTTAGTACAACGTCGGTGATTCGCTGTGACGTCTCGACGTTCCCGCCAACAGTGGCTGCCCTCGGTGAAGGCGACAACAGTGAGCCTTGCGGGATCCTGATGTCGATTGGGTTCAGACATCCTTGGTTAAGAGGAATATCGTCCGATACCAAGCTTCGCAAAACGTACAGAATGGCGGACTGGGTGATGGCACGAGGGGCGTTGAGATTGCCGTAGACTTGGGGTCCTGTTCCGGCAAAATCAAAAATGGCTGACCCGGTGGACTTGTCAATGTTGATGGTCAGCTGGATCGCAGTGCCGTCGTCAATCTGGTCACGGGCGCTGAGCGTGGAGGACGCGGTGCGCTTAAGAAGAGCACGCACAGAGGATTCGGCGTTGGCTTGGATACCGTGCATGTAAAATTGGACAACGGGAAGGGTGTAGGTGTCAATAAGAGCTCGAAGAAGGTTGATTCCCTTGTTGTTGGCGGCAATTTGAGCTTTGAGATCGGAAATACTGTCGCTGAGACTTCGGGATCCAGAGCAGCCTTCGTACTTGCTGGGTTGTGTGTAAAGCAGGTCCACAACACCTTCTTCGTCAAACTTGCCGCCCTTGACAACCTTAAAGCCCTTGATCATGGCACCTTCTTCGTAGAGCTCTTTGGAAAATGGCGGCATGGATCCGGCAGTGATTCCTCCAATATCAGAGTGGTGACCACGCGAAGCTGCCCAGAAAATAATGTTGTCAGATCCCTTTTCGAAAACAGGAGTGATGACAGTAATATCGGGTAAGTGGGATCCTCCAAAAGCCGGGTGGTTTGCCATGATGACGTCTCCGTCTTCAAGCTTGCCCTTCCAGTAGTCGCGTTGGAAAGCGACCGCTGAGGACATGGACCCCAAATGGACCGGGATGTGAGGTGCATTAGCGACCAGCCCTGCGTCTGGGGCAAAAATGGCACATGAGAAATCAAGGCGTTCTTTGATATTGGTGGAGATTGAAGTTTTCTGCAGGGTTTGACCCATTTGTTCAGCAATTGACATGAACCGGTGGCCAAAAACGGAGAGTTGAACTGGGTCGATGGTGTGCGCGTTGACGTTGGACTTGTTCTCGCTTTGGTCAATGTCGATCACGACGTGGTTGGTCAGGATGGTGGCGGTTGCATTGGGGTCAACGACAATGGTCTGAGTCTTGTCAATGATCATAGCGGGGCCTTTCACGGAGTCACCACGGGACAACTTTTCGATTTGGTAAATGTTTGAATCGATCCAGCCTTTGGTGTCAAAGTAGACTGGCTTGGTTCCGGAAGCAGCAGACGCGGAAACGGCAGTGAAAGTTTTCCCGAATTGCTCGTAGTCGGCTTGGGGAGTGGTGCTGGCCATAGATTGGGATTTGCCAACGCCTCTCACGCGGATATCGCTGACAAGAATTTCACGGTCCAAAGTAAATCCAAATTCTTGTTTATGACGGTCGACGAATGTTTCGGCATAAGTGGATTCAGGCACATCCTTAACCATAATCAAAGTTTCGGTACCTCTGTACCTCAAATTCAAGTACCTTTCAACTTCGACTTCTGACTCGGTGAATCCTTGCGATACCAGCTCGGTGACGGCCTCGGTTGAGATCTCGTCCAAACGCTTGTTGAGACCGATGAGAGAGGTTTCAGTGAGTTCGACTGATTCAGGGCGTTGAACTTCGTGCACCACATCGGCAAGAGACATACCGTAGGCGGATAAGATTGATGAGTACTTGTGGATAATGACCTTTGAAATGCCCAGGTTACTGGCAACAGCACAGGCGTGTTGACCACCGGCACCACCGAAACTGGCCAAGAAATGGTTTGATGTGACGTAGCCCTTACCTTCGGTCAAAGATCTAATAGGTCTGCACATAGTTTCATTGGCGACAGTCAAAAAGCCCATCGCAACTTCTTCGGGGGACAGCTCAGGCAAGCCTGGTCTATCAGAGTTGATGACCTTTGTCAGTTCTTCAAACTTGGTCTTGACAATTTCTCTGTCTAAAGGTTGGTTCTCGTCGGGGCCGAAAATGTGGGGGAAATATTCAGGTAAGATTCTTCCGACGAAAAGGTTGGCGTCGGTGACGGTCAATGGACCACCCTTTCTGTAACAGGCAGGGCCTGGGTGGGCACTTGCTGATTCAGGGCCGACTTGGAACAAACCTTGTTTCCAGAATAGAATTGAACCACCACCGGCAGCGACGGTGTTGATATCCAGCTGAGGACTTTGAATGGTAACTTCTGCGGTAGTAGTTTCAAAAATGTGTTCCATCTGGCCGTTGAATCTAGAAACATCTGTAGAAGTACCACCCATATCGAACCCAAGAACAGGGAGGTCGCCTTCAGTGTACGAGGTTTTGGCGTAACCGACAAATCCACCAGCGGGGCCAGATAGAATTGCTTTGAGACCGGAGAATGAAGACCAGTTCGTTAGACCACCATCGGACTGCATGAACAGGAGCTTGCTGCCAACAGCGGCTAATCCTCCGGCAAATTGAGAGCCAAAGTTCTGGACGTATCTGGTGGTAATTGGAGAAAGATAGGCATCGGCACAAGCTGAGTTTGCTCTTGATACAAGTTTGATCTATAGGCAAAACGACACAAAAAAGAGAAAATCAAGTAGTTAGTATTTGTATTTTATTCCGGAGAATATGCATAAAGGCAAAAAAAAGTGCAAAGATAAACTTACCATAGGTTGGATCTCGGAGGAAACGGAAACGTCAAAACCCATTTTTCGTGCGAGTTTGGCAATGATCTTTTCATGCTCGGGGTAAATGTAAGAATGCAACAATGAGATGGCTAACGATCTAATGCCTGATTTCCATATATCATCCAGGATCTTTTGGATATCTTCTTCGGCTGGTTTTTTAAACACTCTAAGGACTTCGCCACTAGTTCCGATAACCAGCTGATCATCGTTTTCGACATCGAAAGTCTCGACGCTTTTATTCTCGGAGTATCCTTCGGTGGTAACTCTTTCATCGATCTCAATGACGTTTTCGTATAGCAACTGCAACTTGGAAACTTTCAGATCAAAGATCTGGGGTCTGGCTTGTTGCCCGATTCTAAGAATGTCTTTGAAACCTTTGGTCACCAAGAACGCTACTCTGTCACCCTTTCGTTCCAGTAACGCATTTGTAGCAACGGTTGTTCCCATTCGGATCGACTCGACGGAGCTGATATCGATGGGAGTTCCACGAGGGTGCTTGCCGGGTTCGACGAGCTCAAGTACTCTTCGAATACCTTCCGAGGGAGCGTCTGGGTAGTTGGAAGGATCGACCGAGAGCAGTTTGAGAACGATATCGTGGGGTTCTGGGAATGGGATATGGGCACAGACATCTGTGAAGGTTCCACCACGGTCTGAGTGACGAATAAACAGAAAGAAACTAAATGTTAGATTGATGTCAAATTTCTTGAAAAAGAACCTTGCCTCGAGAGTACAGTACGTATATTATCGAGATACTCTCTGTCAAAGTTTGAGCTGGGACGCAACTTACCGATTGCAATTCTGATTTTTCCTGGCATTATAAATTAGTGAAATGTATTTTTGTTCAATAGATAGATAAATAGATAGGTAGGTAGATAAATGAATATGATTTTTGTTTGGAATTTTTTTTTCGAGAAAATGAAACGATATTCCAACCTCTTTATATCGCTGGACCTATGGATAAGAGATGATAGCGTAGCTCGAGACAAAGATTGTGAAATAAGCGGAGAGAGAGCAATGGGAAAGGAGCGGGATTCGGTAAACGAATAACGGTGGTAGTTTCCATAGCAACGGCCTTTTTTTATTGCATTTTCCTTCACTACAGTCATGTGATATTGCTTTATTTCAGTTACCATGCTCTCTAGGCCAACCCGCAGTTTAGATGTCTCGAGTTTCCCGAAAATTGCGAGAGATTAGTGGACAAAGTGTTGTCGGAGTTGGACAATTAGTCAGAGGGGTGTTTTTTTTGTACTTGTTGTTGCTTTGGAGATTTGAATGGCGGGGGTGGACTAAAGAAATAGCTTTTGAAAAATGGAATCTATGGTTGTTAGGCGAGGCTGATGATAAGCTTAATGTCGTATCTGAGTGTCCACCTACTGTACGATAAAGGCTTTTTTTTTGAAGGGCTATCTATCTGGACTGTGGAGTAAAAGAAATAGTAAATGGGAAAAGTGAACTAAGACTTGATTGAAAAGATATACAAAATAAAATATGACGCTTATAAAATAAAATTTAGATAAAAAGCTTACTGATATCAGTAATCGAACTCGGGCGATCCTACTTCGGTGATGACATTTGACAGAAGTTTGGTTTGCTCTTAAAAAAATTCTACCGGAAAAAAAGTATCCGAGATAGTACTGTACCACAGTAAGATGAACAATTTCAACACCATCTTTGAATCACTTTTGAATCCTTATTTTTTTTTTCATATTCACATTCATGAACTTACTGCCTCCTTTGGCTAATAATAGCGTTGATATGAAAGATCCAAACTGCAGTTTTGACCAAAAACTGCTAATAAAAGTGGTCATCTCCAACGTCCCAAAATCTCGCTAATACAGTTATAAGAATATCTCACGCCATTTATATGTCCATAGCAGCAGTCCAATCTTATTTTATTCTTCCGTTTCTTCGCCAAATCTCCTTCTCCTTCTCCTTCTCCTTCTCCACTAACCAAACTGTATAGGTACAGAGTTGGAAAGTATAACTAGGCTAACTAGATGATGCACTGGTGGTTGCGTATTTGCGCGGCGGTACTTGTTTATTTTGGGAAGATCCCCTTGGATGCGACGAAATCAGTCCATTTCGTTTTGAAATTTTCACTTTTAGACTTCTCCGGGAAGAAAAACATTTGGCAAAAACAAAACGTAGATAAACATATATACCAGATTTGTAAAGAGTTAAAGTCGAAGGAGAAGACATGTAACAGTTGGTGAAACTCCAGATGTCATGCTCGATAACATGTACGCCTGATTATTCCATTAAGTCAGGCCTATGACGTCCTTTCAAGTAGTTTTGGATGCTAATCTTACCAGTAATTTACGCCGTAGTAGTGCATGCTGTGCTCTTTTGGCTTTTGCTGGCGGGCATGTAATGTACTGTACGTAGTGGAAGAGTACAGTGCACTATGCGCACACGGAAAGAGACTAATGTTCAAAATCGTAAAGTCAAGTGGACCCGGTGTGACTCGGCTCGACTCGACTTTCGGTACCAACCAGGCCTTAGAATAGAAGGGCGGTTTGCACGTCAAATAAGTTTTTTGTTCTTGTTTTTGTTTTTTTTCGCTAATCATCACAAAAGGTTCTGCGTAGTAATAATGAAGCAAAGAAAAATAAAACAGGCACATAAATTTACAGTACAATAAAGACCTGACCGGTCATTCAATTTACTCTCTTATCTTAGGCTCAGGTACGCTGGGAAACCCTTTTGAAGTTCCAACAAACGATGAGACCCCCTTCCTGTTTGGTTTGGTGATACTCAGCATCACGTATTTCGATTACGGAAGGAGCACACACAGAAACAGGTCAAAATATTATGTGCTACGGGCATGTCATCCATCTGGCCTTTGTGGGATGATTTCAGGTCTTCCTGGCATGTGGAAACTTGCTGGTGGGGACTGACGATGTGCAGAAAGTGAACTCGATTTGAACAGTAACAACAACTGAATGTATAGATAGAAATTAGAAATTATAAAATACAATATATCATACTGTAAGGAGAAAGGAAAAAGTATAAATTGTTGCATTCCATTTCCACTTCCATTCCCATATCGGTCAAAGGAGAAGAACACAGGTGGACCGGACTTTGCAAATCGTGATAACTATCGTTGTTCAATGCCACTGCGTATAAGCTATTTACGAGCAATAATAGGCTGGTTTATTACTGAAAGCGTACTTTATAGTTACAGTATGCAGTGTTAGTTGGTATAACTATCGATACAGATAGTCTTACGGTAACAGCATAGAGAATATCAGCTCATTAATTTTCTGTTTCAGTCCATTCCGGAATTTTTACAAATCAAATTTACTTCTGGGTTTTAAGGATTTTAATGTAATCTGATTAAGGTAAAGATTCACTTTGGCGTCTTTTCCCAGTCTATAATCTAATATGGTCGTGATCCATTCCGGTGCTGTATGTTTCAAATCTTACATTGGCATATGTATGCCTACGCCCATTCAGCTATTTGGATTCACTTTGGCTTTGATCTTTGAGTTTTCAAGACCACCCAAAACGTAACCGCACTGGGATTATGATGAGTTTTTATTCGTAGGCCAATAGAAAGGAGACGCTCATGGGTCGACGGTGCATTTGCTGTAAAGGAGTGCCATTAAACATTTCTTGATCTCGCATTCGCCATAATATCCACATCGATAGGCATCTCTGTGGCGTACTGTATACGCGTATCAGGCCAGCCTTGATCTCGTTGTGATCTCCATAGTTGCTGAGGCTCAAAAACATTGTCTGATGTCAAAAACTAAAAGATAGTGCTCTGCAAATATGGCATCTTCGATCTTGAATCTTGATCAAGTCTATTGCTCGTTCTGCTTTCAGTGAGTACCTTCAACTGTACCAAAATGCGACCTCATCTTCAGAGAGATGCCTTGATTTACCACGACTAACTTACTTCTCAAGAAACTAATGAGCTGAGGCTCTGCAGTCAAAGAAAACCCTTGTAGCAACCATATTCTGTACATAGATACATACGTATGTGTATACATTAACTGCCATCTATGATATATGGCAATGCTAGCATAATCTAAAAGTCCATACGCTAGGTCAAATTCCATTCACAAAAATGAAACTGATCGGTGATGGAGCACCTGAAGTGGATCTAGAAAAATGCAAAAAAACTGAATGACAACCGAGGGATTCGAACCCTCGCCTCCGAAGAGATAAGAGCCTTAATCTTACGCCTTAGACCGCTCGGCCAGATTGCCTATTCGTGTTTTGTAAGAGATAGGGCTCGGACTAAGTCTTATGTCATATTGAAGAGTCGAGACCTTATCTGGTTGCGCGATACATGTCTGTGTACATGATGAGGTGGAGTAAGTCTAGAGGTGGAGTAAGTCGCGAGGTGGAGTAAGTCTCGAAGACTAGGACGAACGGAAAAGAGCTAGAAGTATGGGTTCAGGAAAAGTATAAAAG